>PVIC010005423.1:0-58005 GCA_004025085.1 Thryonomys swinderianus
TGCCTGAAGAGCACTGCCAATGGCATCAAAGAATTGGAGGGGAAGACTGTACACTGTTGATTTTCCAGAAGAAGCTCATCACAGATGCTGATCCTGCTGTGAACTTGGCTGTTCTCCTCACTGTCACCAGGGACGGCCGCTCTTCTTAGGAGGGTTCTGGTTTTCGCCTTCAGCATCATTTCCTGGCTCCAGTGAAGACCCCTCAGCCCGCTCCATAGATCCTTCACCACATAGGCGCTGACTTTGCAGCTTCCACCGCTGGTCTTGGGCCTGCCCAGTGCAGATGCCCCATGGGGACTGGCATGAGCCGGTGCCCGGGCTCCAGGCCTCTGGCTGCACTTGTGGGGGAGACTGCCTTGGGCTCTAGGCCTTTGGCTGGATGCTTTAGGTCTCTAGCATGCAGACATATCTCTTGTACTCTGCATTTGACTTTTTGGGCAAATATTACAAAATAATTCTACAAACCACATGTCCTTTATTAAGTCAATTCCATTGCAAACTCTGAGTGTAACACTCACTAAGTTGTTGTGAAGTTGCTCAGGCTAGGTTTAAGCTTGTGATCCTCCTGCATCTCCCAAGAGCTGTAATTATGGGTACAAGTCTTTAAATTGTGCTGTTATGTCTAAGAGCTCAGCAGAATGGGGGACACGTATCCTGGAAATGGAGCAGCAGAGGTGAGTCCGTTATGCTTTCCATCCGGCTGAGAACTTTCACTGACACTTCCTTATTTTATCTCAAATTTCCATGGCTATTTTGCATTTGAAACTATGTGACAACTGAACTTTTTCTTATATAAAAAGAACCTTCCCCTCCCTGAACATTCGCCTTCTTCCTCTATTCCAGTGAAGTTAATGAAGCAGAACACTGTAAGCTCCCATGAGATCCTTCGAGTGACTGCTGGTCTAACATGGTCACCGGGTTGGGCACCGACTTCCAGGTTCTTACGGGGACTGGACAGTGTCCACCTGGATCCCACCCTGGCCTGAATAGAAGGATGCTCATCCTGACCCACCGTGTGGGATGGTACAGAAAAACCCCAGTATCACACCTCCCGCTGCATTATAGCGGGACCACGGCCTGGGGCCTGCGTGGTGGAGACAGCCAGACGTGGGTCTAGGGCTAAGCAAAAAAAAAAAAAAAAAGAAAAAAAAACCCCAAGCAAATCCACAGCAAAACCGATCCACAACTCTGAGCCTAGCACCTGCACTTTAAAATGCTCGATAAACATATCGCTATGGTTATTGTCATTTAAACATGTAGTGCATCCAAGGAACTTTACACATGCTTTTCATTTATATTGCCTATGATAATTTACACAACAATGCCTACTGTCCCTGTACTTTCGGAGGCTGAGGCAGGAACATCACAAATTCAGAACCACCTGACTCACTTAATGAGAACCCGTCTCAGGATAAAAAATAAGAAAGGGCCCCGGTTCAATCCCGAGTCCTGAGGAAAAGGTCCATTAACTAGCACATGGTGGCGTGCTCACACCTGTCAGTTTGCCCCTTGACAGTGAGCTCCATATAAAATCGTGAGATTGAGCTAGACCGGAGGTTGCCACACTATTGCTAATGGCCTGCACTGAGGTTTTTGTAAATAAAATACTATTGTAGGAAGCCTCATCCATTCATTTATATACAGTCTCAGGCTGCTTTTCTGCTACAAAGATGGAGGAAGTACGTAGTTGTGACCGAGACTCTGAATTCCAGGAAGCCTAAAGTATTTGCTCTTACACTAGTGCTTTGAATAAAATGTTTGCCAGCGCTGGAGCTAGTCTAGCCAATGGCCAACTTTTAATAGCTGGGGCAAGGGGTAGTTTGGTCTGCCTACTGTTGCAGGCTGGATTCCCGGACAGGCCAGCTCTGAGACGGGTCTAAGCATGCAGAAAAACGTGCTCAGAGCGACACCAGTGAAAGGGGCGGGAGAAAGAAGGACGGGGCGAGTGAGATCAAGTTGCCATGCAGTCACGGGCACTCAGCTCACTCCACCAAGACACAGGATGACTTTCGATTTGTCCTAAGGAGGGCTGGGGTGTCTTGGCCTTCTACAGCACGTCCTTGGTGTGGCCTGCAGGGGGAAGGGTGCGAACTCGGCAGCTGGGCGGCCCCTGCAGCGGTGGGCAGCTAAGAAGACGGAGCGCAAGCCCATTCCAGGACTCCCCGTGCTATGCCATGGCCACTCCTGACCCCTTCTGGCTGGCAGTGTCAGGGTGTTTGGGATTGAATCCTGGCTCCTCCCAGCCGCTCCTGCTATTCTTTTCCTGTTCACCATGTGGACTCATCTATCAATACCCTTGGGAGGTTGCTTCCCAGCTCCCCACAGGTACAAGGTCTGAGGATGCTGAAGACCCCTGTGCAAAATGCACATGCCCTGTTGCTTTAAGTCATCCACGGATTACTCATAGTATTTGACACTATGTAAATGCTGGGGAAATAGTCCTTATACAGCATCACTGAGAGAACAAGGACGAAGAAAACAGTCCGTGTGATCAGTACAGATAGTGTTCATTTTGAGTGCTTCTGATCAGTGGGTGTTTTAACCTGTGGGGGTGGAACCCACAGCTAGGGAGGGCTGATTGTATTTTCTCTTTCAGCCCCCTCATAGCTGGCAGGGATCACGTGATCTAGTTCTGGCCAGTAGAGCAAAAGAAAAGAAATCTGTGGAAGAGGGTATGTGGTTATGAAAAAGATAAACTGAGGTCTGATTAAAAGAGACAGGCATAAGAAAAGGAGGGATTGGCTTACTTTCCATTTCCTTCCTACCTGAAATGTAGATATTGATAGCCAGAGCTGTGGCAGCCGTATTGATGCCATGAGGTAGCAAGCATGAGTTCAAATGAATGACATCACTAGATTGATGGGGAGGGGGGAGGGGAGATGGGGAAGGGGAGGGAGAGGGAGAGAATGAGCCCTTGGCATCATTTTTGAATCGTTGCATTGGGCCCATATCTGTCTACCTCCAGTTTATTAAGTGAGATCATGTCTACTGGTTAACGCTCTATGAGGTAGTCTATTACTTGGGTTCCAAAACATTCTGAACTGATAGGACAGGGAATTATCTTATCTTGAGAAAACCTGTGTGGAATATAAATATGTAACACTGCTAAAACACCAGCTGCTCTAGCCAAATTGGAGTTTTAACCAGCCCCCTTTTATATTACTTCTTTCTGGATGCTTCCGCAGACCTCTGAGGTCCCAAAGAATCCTGTTTTCCAGCTCTTGAGATGAGTCACCTGGGCTTGGTAAGCTGGACACCTCTGCCGACTTGTGTGACTCCCTGTGTCACACAAGCCGGGGCTGATGGTCAGCTGATCTAGAATTGCCCCCACTTCAGTTTGGACAAGAGGGGTGAGCTGTGCTCCCTACGTTAAGCCTAATCATGGAAACACATTTTTAGGATCATATCATGTCATGTCATGTCATGTTCTATTTACTAACGTCTCTGTGATCCAAACCAGCCCAAGGCTGAACCCAGTGTCAGAGCTGCAGAAAGCCCTGAAGAGGCATATGGTAAAGAGAACAAGACAGGCAAAGAATCATGGCCATTTTGCAACGTAAAACATGAGGTCTCTGAGAACCTCCCAGATTCTAATCCATAACCTTGAAAGCTCTCCGGGAACCTTATCCTAAAGAGGTGGCTTTTCCAGTTCATTGGCTGGATGAGGAGGTTTGGGTCCTGAGAGCTCATGCTGCAGAAATTGTGGGTTCTTAGACCTTCAGGCCACCTAGCTATCTCTCAGAGCCACCTCCGATGACAAACACGGGCACCCATAGTGGAGATTCAGCAGACTGCATCTCCGTCTACACTTGGTGTGTGGTACTTGGAATCGAATCCAGGACTTTTCATCCTGAGCCACTTTCCCTATCCTTTGTAAAATCTTGAGACTGTCTTGCGAAGCCACCCAAGCTGGGCTAAAGCTTGCCGTCTTCCCCCCTCAGCCTTCCAGGGAACTGGAATGTCACGTATGTGTCACCGTACCGGTCTCCTATCTGAAAATTTAAGTCCAGACCAGATGCACTGCACTCAGCTAGTCAAGGGGCTCATGAACTTGACCCAAACTGTCCAGAGTAGAGAAGAGGTTGTAACCGAAAGGTGAAAGGCCCATCAAGGACCCATGAAATCAGCCACATAAATAGTGACACTTCAGTCACAGTCCTCCTTATTCCAGAATATATAAATTGCATCAAGATAAAAAGAAAACACCAAACATATTTGTATAACTAACTGAGGCTGTTACAGTGATTATCACCTGTTCATCTGTGGAGGCCCTGGTCTACCCTCCCGCCCTCAAGAACTTCTTTATTGGTGTGGCCACCCTTATGACTTTGTGCCACTGAATCTTCATGACTTCCACTCTTCTTTAGCTATTTGATTTTCTAGTTATGCTTGAAAGTGGGTTTTTCTTTTTGTATTTTGTTTTCCTGGAAGCTGCTACAACTTGAAAGGTTTGTGCCAACAAAAGTAATTGCCTGGTCAGTGTTTGAAGGGGAGTGGCAGCCTATACGCACTCGTAGTCTGATTTCTTCACATCTTTCTTGCTCTCTTCCTTCACATGAATGAAAATTTCCAGGAGAATTGCACTAAAATCAGTCTCCAGAGAATACTAGTGTCTCGACCGTAACGATGTTTCAGAACCACGGACAGAGCCACAGCCACAGCAGACCCAGCGCATTATACGTGACCATTTGTGGAGGACAAATCTGTTGCTTGATTTTCCTCTGAGTAAGGCAGCATTCCATCAAGAGTTGAATGAGTTATTGAGAGTCTTGAGTTAGACTATCTGAATATATCTTCATTTCTTTTTCATTACTGGCTGTGTAACTCAAGTCTCAGTAGTTTTTATTGTTTCATTCATAAAATAGGAAAAATACTAATAGTAATAATAGTTAACTGCTAGAGTTATGAGGATTAAATGGTGTGTTAGGTTGAATGACTACCTCTAACTTTTAACTTTGTCCACCCTTCCTTCCTTCACTCCCCCCCCCCTCCTTCCTTCCTTCCTTTCTGTAGATCCAAACCAAGGTCTTTGGACTGAGCTACATCCCCAGTCCCTTCATTTTTTATCTTGAGACAAGGCCTTACTAAGTTGTAAGTTGCTCGGGCTGGGCTTGCACTTGTCATCTTCCTACCTCAGCTTCCCAAAGTGCTGGGGTTACAAGCATGGTCCATCACACCCAGCTGTCTACTTCAAATTCTTAATCCTTAGTTATTTCTCAGCCCTAGGACTTGCCAGTAACATCTCATTCTCCCAGAGCCATAGTCTACTTCCTCAAGTAGGACTTGACCTTAGACTTGGGCACGTGATTTGTTCAGCCTATGAGTTGTTAGCAGAAAGGATGTAAGCAGAGGCTACCAATGTGTTCAGAATTTCTCTTTTGCGCTTCTATCATCTGCATGAGCAAAGATTTCCCCAGGTAGTTGCTGCCTCTAGCTTGGCCTGAGAATCAAACCTACTGAGACAGATAGAACAACACCTGGAAAACTGTCAAACAGTGCCCACATGATATAAGTGCACCATAAAATTCCAAAAACTGACCATCTGATTCTGCGTGGGTCATTTATCCACCCTGGTACCACTCATATTCCTTATGTACAAAATGAAAGTAGGATCACCTTTTCTGAGTATGTCAGAAGCCATCAGAGGAAGAATAACTTAGAACAGTGTGGTACACAATAAGATCAGGTGCCTCTAGAGCATCCAATGAATTAGAAACAACACTTAGATTATGGAATCTAGTCTAGAGACACTATAGAGCCAATGAAGACAACAGCCATAAATCAACACCTACTATTTTTATTGCTTTACTTTTTTTTTTTTTGAGACAGGGTCTAGCTTTGTAGTTCAGGCTGGCCCTGAGCTCACTATGTAGTCCAGGCAAGCCTCGAACTCAGCAATCCTCCTGCCTCTGCCTCCCGAGTGCTGGGATTATAGGCATGAGCCATCACGCCTGGCTAACACCTACTATTTTTAGTCTAGTTTGCCAATACTATCCCTTCTACAGACTTTCTGCTAATTTCCAAGTAGAGTCTGGCCTCACCTAGAAACATGCACAGGGGTGGTGTAATTCTAGCTTCAGGACAATATTGCAGTGGCTCCTACAAATCTTTGCATATGGCTACAGGAAATTGCTTCCATGGAAATGATCCTCTGTTGGGAGAGGATTGGCTCCTCCTCGTCTCATTGAGAAGAAATCTAACTTACTAGAAACAGTGATGTCTTCTAGCAACAGATTTGTAAGCCATCCGCAATTTGGAGAGGGCAGATGCATTTTGATGGTGGAGATGAGGTAGGGTAGAGAGGTAGAAAACACAGGCATGAATCTGGGACGAAGATGAGAAATCAGGGAAGCAGGGAAGGATTAAAGGCAATAGCCAGTGGTGCTTTTAGAAGAAACTAGAAATTAAGAGGTTTTTGTATGCTTGGGGTCATAAGAACACGAGGAATTTAAATAAAGATGTCTTAAGTAAACAAAAGTCCCCACAAATTCAATTGATAAGTGAGTTCATTAGTTGAATGTGCTGTTCAGAGGTGCAGTTTGTCTGGAGTTAGGAGTCCCAGGGGAGTGGCTTACGAGCGTGTGTTCTTGTCCCTGGCTCCTCTCTTCCTTCTGGGCTTCCTGGCCACCATGAATTGAGCATATTTTCTCCCACCCCGCCCCTCTCCCATTGTATTCCTGCCTGGGGGCCAGCCAATCATGAACCAAATCTTTGAATCAAAATAAACCTCACAGCCACATTGTGGGTGTTGAGTATTTTGTCTCAGTGGTTAAAAAAAAAAGTCACTGGGCCGGAGGGTTAGCTCAGTGGTTCCAGTGCCTGCCTCACAAGCGCAAGGTCCTGAGTTCGATCCCTGGTAACCACATACAATGCTGGGCATGGAGACTCACACCCACCAACAATGAATATGCCATACCACAGTGCCGGGTGTGGTGGCTCACGCCTGTCATCCCAGCACTCGGGAGGCAGAGACAGGAGGATTGCTGAGTTCCAAGCTTGCCTAGGCTATATAGTGAGCTCAGAGCCAGCCTGAACTACAAAGTGAGACCCTGTCTCCAAAAAAAAAAAAAAAAAAAGTCACTAAGACAAGTCCCTTTGGGAAAGAGTTTGTCAGTTTTTATAAAAGTTATATGTTTACTGAGTCTGTGATCCAACCATTTCACTCTTCAATGAGAAAATATATTCATACAAAGACTGGAATGGACAATAACCCAGACCCTGAAGGATTTCAAACCACCATCAATTGGTAAGTGGCTCAAAATATGGTACCTCCAGTTAGTGAGGTGCTATTCAGCAATGAAAAAGAACTGCTACTATATGCAATGCTGTGAGTGAATTCTAAAAGCCTCTGGCTAATGAAAAGAAACAGGGCCATGTATGATGATTATTTACATGAAGTTCTAGAAGAGGCAACACTACAATGATAGAAAACAGATGGCTGTTGTCAGAGCTAGTGAGATAAAGGAACAAGCCTGACTGCATAGGGTCTGGCAGAATTTGGGAGACAGTCATGGTTTATAGCGTGATAGTGAAAGCTGGTCACGTGGCGGTAACATGACTACTCAAACTCATCAAATAGTATGCCTGAAATTGGCAAATTCTTTTGTTACAATGTCTCCCAAAGGCTTATGGGTTAAAGATATGGTCCCCAGGGAAGCATTATTGAGAGATGGTGGACACTAAGAGGTAGAGCCCAGCAGCAGGTCCTTAGGTCACTGTGGACCTTGCCTGGAGGGGAATGTGGGATTTAGTATTTGTCTCTCTCTACTACCTGATTCAAGGTATAAACAGTTTGCTCTGCAATGTGGACCTGCCATTCTGTGCCCTCTATCCCCATCAAAAGGCCAAAACTACAGAGGCTACCCAATCTAAAAGCTGGATCCTCCAGAACTATAATTCAATGTAATCTTTTCTCTTTATAAGTTAGTTGCCCCAATTATTTCATTATAGCACTATGAAACTGACTAACACATTTGTTGTACATAAGATGTACTTCAATAAAGCTGAGCAGAAAAAGCACAATAAAATAAAATACTAAGCCCATGGTGGAGGACATAACACTACTGACAATAGTAATTAAATGGGTTTAATGAGTCAGGCACTCCACAGGTATTTATCACTTTTTCTAGATTCTTTTATTGACACGAAGCCATATTCTTAAGGGCACACCACTGAGGAGTCAGAGAATTGGGACTTGAAATCTGGAAGATGAAGACAAAGTCCATTTTCTTTCCATAGGATCCTCCACTGGGGCCCTGAGACCAAGCTGCTTGCAAGGATTTGCGACCCAGGCAGGTTGCTAGGGAAGGATGCAATCCTAAAACCAGGGGCCTTACTTTCTCTTTGGGAATTAGCTAACAATTACCCAATCCATGCATTTAATTAGGTGGAAAATGGCCTATGATAACAATAATTAGCACTTAAACATTGCTCTTTAACATCAGTTTGCTTTAAAGTCACGTTTATTAATTAAACATTTTCCACAGCCCTGGGAGAAGAGGAAAGGGCAGGAGGCCAGCCTTCCGGAGAGCCCAGGGAGGGGAGGAAGTGGATGTGGGTCAGCCTTCCTCTGCTCCGGGTCAGGGCACCCTGTGGCTGGCAGTTCTCTGAGTCACAGGCTTGACAACAGGAAAAGTAGTGTGAAATACGATGTCTCCTTGGACAAGCCCCTTCCTCTCCTGTGCCCTTTCTTCCTTCGTGGGTTGGTTTGTGTAATTCCCAGCCCTTAAATGCTTCAGGTATTGCTGTTCTGTGGATGCGCTGAATCCCTAAGGGATCATCCGTGGATTTGCAGAAGTGGGCCAGAGACTGTAAGGGCCTCGGTATTTCTGACACACAGGGCAGTTGAATGATTAGAGAGAGGGGAAGACATGAGTTTAGGACGAAGGAGGAGCCACTGAAAAAGACACACTGTGGCTCAGGCTTCACAGGGCAGGATTGCTCTGAGACAGAAGACTGGACGTGGTGACAGGGAGTGTGAGGGGTGTGGAACTCACCAGTAGCGGGGAGTAGCTGGGGAGCCAGTGAAATGCCAGGCAGTGTACGGCAGGGGAGTAGTACATGCTAGCCTGGCTGGGGTGGTAAGTGTGACCCGTTAAGTACAAAATCCCAGGACATATTTTCAAAACAGTCCTCCAGTGCATCTTGATTATTTTCAACACTTTTGCTCTCTCCAACCTCTCCCTCTCCCTTTTCGTCCCCTCCAAGTCTTTTTGTTTCCTACCATTTCTCCTTTAGGTTACTTTTATTCATTTATATTTTAGGTTTCTTGTAGAAGAGAAGCCATATGATGTTTTACCTCCTTCACTTAAAATAGGCCCGGCTTGGGCTGGAGATTTAGCTCAGTGGTTCCTGCGCCTGCCTTGCAAGTGTAAGGTCCTGAGTTCGATCCCGGTAACCACATATAATGCTGGGCGTGGTGAGTCACGCCCACCAGCAATCAATACCACATACCACAGTGCCAGGCATGGTGGCTCACGCCTGTAATTCCAGCACTCGGGAGGCAGAGACAGGAGGATTGCTGAGTTCGAGGTTTACCTGGGCTACATACAGAGCTCAGGGCCAGCCTGAACTACAAAGCAAGACCCTGTCTCAAAAAAATAAAAATAAAAAAAATAGGCCGGGCTTTTCAGCAATGTACTAGCTCAACTTCTGTTTATTTGAGAATATTCATTTCTGAAGGATACTTTTCTGCATATAGAATTATTGTTTGACAATAATTCAAAATTAAAATAATTCATAATTTAAAATGTCAGGACTTTGAATAGTTATCCCACTTTTTAGGGAGTCCAGGTAGACTCAAACTGCCATGACATAGAGTCATGATCTTGATATTTCATTATGATCTCTACATATCTCCTTGCTGAGGGGTCCGCTTTTAGGGGACCCCAGCCAAGGACAGGGAAGATAGTTTAGATTTCTTGAATCAAGATTCACTCCAACAAGAATCAAGATAAAACCTGCACAGATACAAATTCTCAATGACGAATATGATCCTAATGTATTCCTAAAGTGTACCAGTAAACTCAACGAAAGAAAAATTTAAAAAGATTCACTCCAAAGATAGGTGTTGGCTCTGAATGGGTAAAAATAACAGATACAGCTAAATAATCGTAAGGTCGAGTTTTACACAAACCCACCCCTCACTTGGATGTGGTTGTCGGGTTTCTCCTAGGTGACTGGACTCCCTCACTGGGGCCAGTTCACATGTTAGGATTAATTTACAAGCCATAGGGTGGGAAAAGCAGGCAATGGCCTTATCATTATAGCTACAGAAGGCATTTCTCAGCCTAATCATGTCCTTGATCCCTCAAATTAGACAGTGGTAGACACTTCTCTGAATTATTAGGAACAGATTCCCTCATTTGTAACATCTCCCACAACACTATTAATACTAACTGTATTAACTGAGAACCATTGGATTAAATAATTTCTAATTTTCTCATTTAGGCCCCAAGGGGTACAAATTTTCCTTGAAGTCATACACACAACTCTGAGCACATGAACATATTTTTCTGGGGGGCAGTTTTGCCTTTCACCAGATTTCGAAGCTGGCCTGAGAACGCCTTGTCCCTTCCCAGTACCCCCTTGTCTGGTGATTGAACTTTTGTAGTTTTAAGCCCCTGCTTTCCTTTTTTTTTTTTTTTTCTGGCTCTTCCCAAGTTTCCTGTTTCTGTCATCAAAATAAAAGGGTCTTGGTCCGTGTTCCCTTCTCCTGTGCGGTCTCTGCCTGGGAAGATATTGTCACTTTGTCTCTGTGGTCTGGGGCAAAAGGAGAAAAGGATTTAGAGAAAACCACTGAGCTGTGGAATTAAAGATCATTGCTTAGCAGTCGTCATGGGAACCTATGACCAAATCCTGCAGCTAAGAGCCCCAAGGCACCTGAATCACCAGCTCCCAGCCCGCATCACTCTGGGTGGCATTTCTCCCTCTAACTCACCCTGTGAGTCCTGAGCATCGTAGGATGTGGAATAGCACCCTGGTCTAGGGCCACTAGATGGCTCCCCTTCTAGCTGGGGAAACCAAAAACATCTCCAGGTATTGCTAAAATAGTCCCTTGGGGGACAAAGCCATGCCTGGTTGAGAACCGCTGGGTTAGAGATTGGGGCGGTGATGGTGAACCTTTTAGAGCTTTCAATGATACAAACAGCCTGCTGTGGCACATGTGCCATAGGTTCTCTACCACCGGATTAGGGGTTCAGATTGGCATTGATTGAAGACAGGACCCACTGCCTTAATTTGGAAACTCACGTGAAATTCTTAGCATGATGCTAGCACATAATTGGCACTTAGCACCTTAGCTACCAGAATCCCTGTGATCATCACTTCTCATTTCCCTTTGTTCTCACCCAGTGTTTAAATAGGTGGATCCTGCTGTTCGTTGACTCTAGAGTTTGTGAGAACAAACAATTGGGGAGCCACGCTAAACATAATGGGTGTGTTTGTTCCTTCATTAGCTGAAGAATGTGGTCATCTCTCAGTCTCTGCTAGGAGGCAGATGGAAATCTAGAGAGGAAGACTCAGTTTTCACCCTGATGGAGCAACATATGCATTTGTGAGTGCGTGAGTGCCTACTTGCTCTCTCTGTCTCTCATACACACACACACACTCACGCACACATGCACACAATTGTCATATTAGGAGCTGTGATTAAGACGGGTAGAGAAAAAGCTGATCATATTTTTTGTCATCATGGTAGACTGCCTGGAACAGGAAAGTCCTGAACCAAGTCCAAAAGAGGCCAGGAAATCAGCCAGATGAAAGCCAAGGGCAGGGGCTGAATAAATTTGTGGGTGTGTGTTGGTGGGTGTGGGCTCTGTCTGGGCAGTGGTGTCCTGGCAAGTACTGAATAGCTACCTCCACAAACAAAAACAAAAAACCAAAACTGACTGGTAGCATTTGCCATGTTCCACAGTGTAAATATCTCCACCATGATCAATTTCATGGTACCCATATGTTACAGTTTGGATCTTAATTATTATGTACTGTAAATAAAAATAAAAACAGGGTGGGTAGGGATGTGGGTAAAAATGAGAATTAACTTGTGTTATATACTGGTACAAATTCCCCAGTGTTGTGTGTGATTGTGAGCTGTATATAAAATGTACCAATAAAGAATTCAATTTAAAAAATTGGAATCCATCCAGGACCTACCTATGACTCAAAAAATAAAAATAAATGAATGAATGAATGAATGAATGAATGAATAAAAACAAAAGATTTTTAAAAGCTCACATATTGAAGGCTTAGCCCTCGCTGCTGCCGTGTTTGGAGGTGGACATTTGGGGTAGTGACTGGATCACAGGGCTCTGACCTCATCGATAGATTCATCTATTTTTGGATTCATTGTTCATTAGGCTTGGGGAAGAGCTTGGTTGTAAAGCCTGCCTACCATACTCCCACTCACTCTACCACGTGCTTCTCACCATGATATATCTCTCACCGTAGACCCCAAAACTTCTGAAACTATGAGCCAAAGTACATCCTTCCTCCTTCTAAATTGTTTGTCTCTGGTAGTTTGATACAGAATCGCAAAGCTGATCAACACACTGTGTCACAACCTTTCACATGAATTTGGAGAAAGATGTGTATAATTGGTTCTTGGGGACCAGGAGACTGGACTGTACCACACTGTTCATTGGTTTTGGGAGTCTAAGTGGGGTGAGAGAAAACAATTCAATTTTGCTGGAGATAAACTTGAAAGTCATAAAGGGACTAACTCAAGCCAGTTTGGGCTGGTAACAGTGGCTTTTTTCTCAGTATCGATTAAAAGTGAGTCTCAAGATTCACTGATTGAGAAAATCAGTAGGCATTTATCTAACACTGTGTGCCAGTTATTGAGTTGGTATTAGGTGTGCATGGATCATAGTGCACAAGAAGGCCTGGGAGGGTGACAGTCCTCTGTCCTCTCTCGTTGTGATGATGGTTTGAGCCAGTAGTGACCAACGGGTCAATGGTGCAGAGCTTGCCCTAGGGTAAGCCCATAGGATCACTCCCACTGCTCTTACTTCAGTGGTTTCTACATCCGGGAGCTGTGGAACATCTGATTGACAAGTGCGAGCTAAGCCTGGGCATGCCCCAGTTCCAGGAAGCCCAGGTAACTGTCAGAGCCTGGGAGCCCCACTCCTGTCACAGCAGGGGAATTTTGTCCTCCCTTCTTGTCCTCCTCTTGAGGGTGCACAGAAATGTAGTCACCATCAAGAGTTGGCCTCTCTGTCACTCTCAGCGGACTATCCATTCCCATAATGGGTTAGCAAATGACTCGAGAATGTACAAAAAATCATTTTGCTGCAACACATTCCATTCTGTAATGACTCTTCATTTCAATTAGCTGTTGGAGGCCCGAAACAGAGCTGCACGGCCTGCTCAGATAAATCACCACCTTTGTTGGAAACTGGGTTTAAGGCGGCCAGGGGGTGGGAGAGGGAAAAGGGGAGAAATATTTTATCATTTCTTCCTCCTCCTCCACATTCTGCTGGGTTTGTTCTCGTTTCTGCGTCTCGCCCCTCGCACGTGGGCAGGTTGCAGACTGTAAATCTGAGGAGAAATAGTAAACCTACAAGCACGATAAATAAACATGTTGCTTTTGTGAGGACGGATATTATCATGAACCAGATTTACGGCTCTCCTTGCCTGCGCGCTTTATTGCTTTTTGGGGAAAGGAGAGGCAGGTTTCCACGTTACACTGATCCACTTTCCACCCTCCGGCCCTCCTCCTCCCGCGCCCCTCTGAGTCGTTTAAATATCGCCACGGACCAGGGTGCCTTCTTCGCTCTGGAAGCCAACGCGTCTTGGCAGCTATTTCTTTGGGGACAGTTATTTATAGCTGCAGAAACTCTCCTACAGTAGGGCGCTTTTGTCTCCCTCCCTCCTCCTCCTTTCTCATTTCTCTAAAATTGAACATATTTTTGTTTTCCCAGTAGAAAAAAAAGTGCCAGATCCAGGATGTAAGCCTCTCTCTTTCTCTCTGTCTCCCCGTTTTCTACCGTCTTCTTTCTCTCCCACCTTCTGGCTCTGGATCACTCCCAGCTGAGAACGGCGCCGACTCCCGTGTCCTAAGCAAATGACTTGACTTCCCGGAGCCCTTCCCACCCTCGGGCCGTCCTGTCGCCCGCGTCCTGAGGACGGCTGAACGAGATGCCTCTGCGTTTGTCCCTGCATCGTCCCTCCCCCATCCTTGCAGTTAGAAGGGTTCCCGGGGGCCGTGACTTATCCCACCTCACGCCTCCCCGCCCTTCCCTCCCCCTCCGTCCCGGGGTCCCAGTCTCTACAGAAACCTCCCTCCCAGGAGTCGCCCAGGCCGGCACCTGGGTGTCATTTGCCCGTTTCTTCTTCTTCCTCCTTCCATCCAAACCCGGCAGAATGGAGGAGGAGGAGGAGGAGGAGGAGGATGAGGAAGAAATGATAAAGCTCTGTGCTTCCTGCTTCCTGTTCTCTCTGGCTTCACGTGCCCATTTCTATCCCAACTCTCATATTGTGGGTGTCCCTACAGTAAGAGGCGAAGAGCGGGGTCAGACCACTGCCCCTCTCGTGAGAATCACAGGTAGGGTGTAACTGCCCCCCCCCTGCCCCCCGCATACCATCCATTCTCCCTCTTTCTCCTTACAGTAACAGCAAAGGGGACCGGGCATGGCAGCACGTGCCTGGAGACTCTGTTGCTAAGGAAACCACTTCCTTGGTTACCAGCCCGGGTACCATTTGTCTCACTGTGTCTGGATCCCGCAGTCACCCCCACTCTCCAGGATCCGGAGATGGGCGAGGGCAGTGGGGGTGGGGGGCGACAACAGGAAAGAGAAAGAGGCGGGGAGCTCGCAGGTTGGTGATGGAGAGACGCATGCAGAAACCCAGGCAGAACCGAGAAGGAGGAGAAGGAGAGCATGATGGGAACGGGGAGCCGGGGAGCGAGGACAGAAAAGAACAAGTGGGCAGGGAGACAACAAAGCAAAGTGGGTAATGAGCAGCTGGCGGAAATTGGACTGTAAAGAAGACTGGGAATAGGAGGCAGCATAAAGAAAAACAGAAAGACGGGGTGGGGTGGGTGGGAGAGAGGAGGGGCTGGGTCCTGGGGAAGTGATGGGTCTGCAGGTGACGTGACGCCCCCAAGCCGGCACCCCCACTGCCTCTCCTCCTGCCCCTTCCCACAGTGCCCGCTGAGGACATCGGCAGCCTCCTCCGGGGCTACTGGAGAAATCTGGAACGAATCTGTCATCAGCAGATACCGAGTCCTGCTTGCTCTGGGGTCCGAGGGCCGCAGGGAGGGCACAGCGGGAGGCGAGCCCCCGGGCTCCCAGCGTTCAGACCAGGCATGTCACCCACACTGGGGACCCCTGGCATCCATACCTTTTCTTCCTGTCACTCTATGCATGTGGAATGGACTTTTGGGCCCTGGAAGGAAAAGGCAGCGGCCTCAGCTCTGCAGCGAACCTCTGTGACTTGGGCTACTGACCGCACACTTGTTCCCTGGGAAAGGACGAAGGCTCCCTCTCATCTACCTCATGGGGGTGGTGAGGAGCGGCCCACCCCTCCCTCCTTACTTCTTTGCTCCGTTATCATCTTGCAGAAGCTTTCAGAGCACTTTAAAGACATCTGCTGTGTACCTAGTTAAACACAAACTCGGCACAAATGCAAGATGTTCCTCTGTCAGTCTCTAAGAGCCGGGCCCTGTGATGCAGTAGGTGCTTAATAAACATGTGTTGCATGAATTGGTTCTTTCTGAGCCTGAAATACAAAGATTTGGTAGCAGATGATGAGGTGTGGGACAAAGGTCGGTTATTAGCTACAGACGGAGTTGCAAACTGTCTGTGTCACCCCGCCTTTGGCCTAGAGAGCTTTTACCACCCTTTTTACCACCTGCCTTCGGTGGTTGTGGTGGAGGGCTGGGGAACTGGCCGTGGTGCAGAATCTCTGAGATCAAGGATCCAAGAAAGTCAGCGCTTCACCATGCCCTCTTTTCCAGCTGGGAGAACTAGGGTGCGTAAGTAATATTTAGAGAGGGAAGAGGGAATTAGCACACTGCCTCAGGGCTCGGCCTGGGACCACGTTAGTGTCATGAAAAATCAGGATTAGGGCTCAGTGTGCAGAGATCTGGAGCTGGGACTCAGTCATGAAAGATCCGTTTGAGATGAGGATCATGAGTCAGTAGACTCCAGGATCAGAGCTCAGTCTGTGATAAATGTTCAAGGGTTTAGGACTGAGCCCTGTGTGTGGCGGGGGATGAAGGCGGGCTGGAGCCCAGACCAGAGTCCGGTCAGCCATCACAGGATGGCTCGTAGAGCCAGCGCGCCTCAGGCTCTGAGGTCCTTCTTCCCCTCCTCATCTCACAACCCCAGGACCCCGAGTCCTGGGCTCTGCCTGTCCCTGCCGCCCCGCCCTGAGCACCCACATGCTGGGATTGGAAATTTCATCCTTCCCTTGCGCTGGGAAATGGTCTGGGCACCAGTAACTCTTTGAAGAAACCTCTCCGGTGATGAGAGGTGGGAACCCAGGGTCTGTTCAGGCTGCAGTCAGAGGTTTGGAGATGGAGGCTGAGCCCCCACTGCTGCCATGACACACACACACCAGGGACAGAGAGAGGCCTTCTCTGTGCTCATGTCCTCTCATTGGCTTCCCTATGGCAAAAACATGCACGGCGCACACACAGGGTCTCTCTCCCTGTCACACACACGCACACACAAATAAATAAATACAGAAGGGAACTTCTTTACAGATGACCTCTTTGTATTCTTTTTTTTTTTTGAGAGAGGGTCTCACTTTGTAGTTCTGGCTGGCCTGAGCTCACTATGGTGTCCAGGCAAGCCGCCGCGAACTCAGCAATCCTCCTGTCTCTGCCTCCCGAGTGCTGGGATTACAGGCGTGAGCCACCACGCCCGGCGTTGTGGTATGCGGTGTTGATTGTTGGTGGGCAGTCTCCACGCCCAGCATTATATGTGGTAACTGGGGATGGAACTCAGGACCTTGCGCTTGCGAGGCAGGCGCCGGAACCACTGAGCTAACCCTTCGGTCCCCTCTTTGTACTCTTGCACAAAGCCATGCAGGGGCTCTCACTGTGGCTGTCCACCCCAGCCCACCTCTACCCGCACCCCTTCCAGTCACCAAGGACAGTGTGTGCTGAGAGCTGGTCCTCCCCAAACAGCCTGACAGCTTCTCACACTTCCAGTCACCCACTTCCCTCTAGAGGCACAGAACTCCACACACAGACGCATTAAGAACAGACTGATCGGGGCTGGAGGGTTAGCTCAGTGATTCCGGCGCCTGAGTTCTATCCCCGGTAACCACATAAAATGCTGGGCATGGAGACTCACGCCCACCAGCAATCAATACCACATACCACAGTGCTGGGCGTGGTGGCTCACGCCTGTAATCCCAGCACTCGAGAGGCAGAGATAGGAGGATTGCTGAGTTCGAGGCTTGCCTGGGCTACATAGTGAGCTCAGAACCAGCCTGAACTACAAAGTGAGACCCTGTCTCAAAAAAAAAAAAAAAAAAAAAAAAAAAAAAGAACGGACTGATCACCACGCCCATAGAGAAATACGTCTCACAGCACTAGCATGGCTTCATACAACAGCACAGAATTCTTCACAGGGAGCCATGCCAGAAAGAAACAGACACAAAAGCAATTACACACCAGCTGTCTCTCCAGACACATCTGGAGCACACGCATACATGCACGTGCATGCACATGCACACGCATACACACACACACACACACACACCAAGAAAACATCCCTTTTGTGAACTTGCCTGACATAATGCTCTGCCACACAGTAGACTTATCAATAAAACTTGAATTTAATGATAGTGTTGACCTGAGGAATCTTCAGACACAAGCCTGTGGCCAGAGGGGTCCACCAGCAAAGAATTGATCCAGGTCTCAGACCAAGGGTCTTCCAGAGAGAGCTGGTTTCCATGCGAGAGGGGAGGCCAAGCCCTCTACTGCTTCGCGAAAGACTAGAAATCAGCTGGGGGAAAGAAACCCCATATAAAATACATTCAGAGCCCCCCAGCCGAGCCATGGGGTGGCCCAAGTCCTATAGATGAGGAACTCGGAGGAGGCTAGCACAGGTCCAATCCTCGTGCCTTCTCTCTGCATGGCCAGGGGCAAGGAGGGAGCAGAATGTATTAGTCATATTCCTCTTAAAAAAATATACTCTTTTCACTTGCCTTCTCCATAGTCCCTTCGCTCTTTGGGAACGAGCCCCAACTTGCACCCCAAGGCCACAGAGGGACTCTTTGGGGGGGGCACTCCAGACAGAAGAGCAAAGAGGCCGTGACCTATGGCTTTTGCATCTGCAGGATGGGGCGGTGCAAATGTGGGCTGGGTGTGAAGCCACTGGGGTCCGGTGTGGGGAGAGAGGGGGTCCTGGGTCAGTGCTTCAAAACAGATCATCAGGGACTCAGATCCTCAGAAATCCTTTGGTTTGGTGTTTCGGCATCAAGATAGCAGCGCTACAGTGGAAACGAGGAGCCATTCTTTACCCGCCTTCCTGAAAGGGCCCTCGGGGGAGGCTGGTCCTGTTGGACGCTGAACAAAGGGAGGCTGGTGGTCTCTGAAGGTAGCAGAGTCTCTTCTGGGTGTGCATTCCCCTGATCTGGAGCCCTCTTGCTCTCTCTGGGCGGGACAGCAAAGGACCTACTGGTAGGGGCCGGGAAGGCAGTGTAAGAATTGATGTGTTGGACCTCCCAACGGAGAGATGTATCCCTGGGGCTCTAAAGCTACCCAAATTCTGGGCTTGACCTCTTTCTGGGTTAGCTGATGGTGCCAAGGAGCCCTGGGTGTGGGGTGAAAGACCTCCAGCATCACCTCCCAGACGGAGCAGGGGAAGATCGGGGCAGGACTGGAGCCCTAGAGTGGAAAGGCCACCAGCTGAGTCCTCAGCAGCAATGTGAAGGGACAGTGCCAGGGACCGCAGGGGGTGGTGCCAGTCCACCTACCATGAGCACCGCTGTCTCCCCACTCTCCCCACAGTGTCAGGCGCCCATGGCCCCGAGGATGTGTCCAGCAAGCTTTCCTCCCAACAGAGGGTGGCCTGAGACGGAGAGGTGCCAGGGCCACTGGAGCTGTCCCATCAAGTCCCCAACAACTGCCGGGCAGGGCCCAGCACGTCCCCGGATGGTAAGAAGCCTCCCTCCCTCCCACCAGAGGAGCCGGCGCGGTGGGGACAGAGACACAGGGGCAGGTGAGTGCAGGTGAGAAAAGGGTCCATGTGGCCAGAGTGTCCCAAACCAGGTCGCCCGTCCCCCAGGGAAGCAGGAAGGGCAGGAGGGAACCCCGACAGCCTTTCCTCCAGCTCCTCTGTCAGGCGGGAACTCGCCCTTGCCGGAGGCCACAGCAGCCCGGGCCATGGGTGGCCCATGCCCAAACACAGGACAGGTGAGGGGGCCCCAGGGCGCGCCGAGGGCTCCCGCCCGCCCCGCGCCGAGGCATCATCTCGGGTAGTAGTCGTCGGGCACGCCCGTGAGGTTGCGCCCCCTGAGGGCAGCGTCCACCAGCTTGATGTAGGCGGAGATGCTCTTCTGCATGTCGGCCGTGTAGGGGTCGTACTCGAGCTTGCGCAGCCCCGAGCGCTTGAAGTTCCCGTCCTTCTGGCTCTCCACGCACAGCAGCCGGTCCTCCCGGACGGCCACGCCCAGCAGGCTGACCATGCGGCCCAGCTGCGCGAACAGGTCCTGCTTCAGGTCCTCGAAGTGCACGACCAGCACCTTCCGGCCGAACTTGAGCCAGTCCAGCGTGTGCGTGGCCCACCAGGGGGCGTAGTTGCGCACGAACTCCGGCCACTCTGCGGGGAAGGTGGGGGGGGGGTGTCAACCCGGGACAGCGACCCGGGTCCCCGGGTCCCTCAACGCGCCGCCCTCCGCCTGCAGCCAGCCTACCTTGTCTCCGCCACGGCCTCTCCTCCCTTCAGTACAAGCCGGGCAGAGCCGGTCATACGAAGCTATGTTACTACACTATAATATGCAGAAGTATGTATTTATACTAAATTTGGATTATATATAGTGAGGCTCCAATGTATTATAATTATATATAAACATATGTAGGGGTTAGACATAATTATAATATAGAAATTGTATATACTATATGTGATATAAAATTACATACATTTTATATATTATACTATATATAAAATAAATGTATAATGTATATTATATATATCCGGATCATCGGGGGCCTGGCCACATGTCCTGGGGGCCATGGGTGCCTGCATTATATATACATTATATATTACATGATGTACACTAACATGTAAATTATATATTACGTGATAGTCACATATTAATGTATCTATTCATTCCAGTTAATCCTCACAATCCTTGTGAGGTAGTCATCATCAGCCTCATTTGATAGAAGCGGAAACTGAGAGACAGAGAGGCTCAGGAAACTGCCAGGGCCGCTCAGCTGTTAGCAAGCAGAGCCGGGTTCGAATCCAGGCGACCTGCCTCAAGAGCTGGGCTTTCCCCGCCCAGGCCTCCCGTGCTGCTGTCTGTCCCGCGGCAGCCGCAGGGCTGTGGTTGGGAGTAAGCACACCGGGTACAAGGGACCAGCGTGGGGCCTTTACCGCGTAGCTTCGCACTCAAGTCGATTCTCATCGCTGCTGCTGCTGCTGCTGCTAATCTGTTCTCGGGGAAGACGCCCCCTTCCCCAGCTTCCCGGCCACAGCCGGGTGCCTCCTCTGGGCTCTGCACCCTGCCCCCCTAACCCTCAAAGGCCGGGGCACCGATGGCACCATGCTGCCACTCTGCCTACGGTGCCTGTCTCTTCCCACTGTTACCTTGCCACGATGGAACAGCAAGATGGATGTCACCTGGAGGGGAAGAGGGTGCTTGGGGCTGTCTGACTTGAAACCCAGGTCACGAGGGACATAGGGGATTCCCCGGGGAGCCCTGGAAGGACCTCAGAGAGGGAGGCAACCAGGCGGCGGGATGCTGGGAGACAGCAAAGGAATGGGGGGGGGGGCGGGGCAGGTCCTCGAAGCTCTCAACGGAGACCAGAGGGCAACAGGGGATATCCACTAGCTGCGCGAGGGTCAGTGAAACCCGGGGCTAGGTCCGGAGCAGTTCTCAAAAACAAAAACATGATCCCTAGAGGAACCAAGGAAAGAGCTACTGTTCACTCATCGTTGGGGGGAAACTGAGGCTCAGAGAGGGACAGTGACCGGCGGAAGCTCCATCCGTGCCCTGGTCTCCCCAGGCGCCAGCAGCCCCACCCACATTCCTCCCAGTGCCTCCCTCAGCGGGGGCTCCCAGAAAGGCTGTTGAACTAAATTGAAATTTAGTTCAACCGCGCCGTGATGAAGCGGCTGTTTTCCTTAGAGGGCACATGGAAATCTGCGAGAGCCTCCTGCTGCCCTGGCCGCCCCTCCCGGAACCCCACAGCTGCTTGGGAAATATTTATGCAGTGACGAGGAGATTGTTTTTATTTTATTTATTTATTTATTTATTTATTTATTTATTTATTTATTTATTTATTTATTTATTTTTTGAGACAGGGTCTCACTTTGTAGTTCAGGCTGGCTCTGAGCTCACTATGGAGCCCAGGCAAGCCTGGAACTCAGCAATCCTCCTGTCTCTGCCTCCCGAGTGCTGGGATGACAGGCGTGAGCCACCACGCCCAGCACTATGGTATGTGGTATTGATGGCTGGTGGGCGTGAGTCTCCACGCCCAGCACTGTATGTGGTTACCAGGGATCGAACTCAGCACTTTGCACTTGCGAGGCAGGCACCGGAACCACTCCGGCCTTTTTTTTTATTCTTAAAATAGATTATTTCAATGTCTCTGACTAATTGAGCCCATACTGTTCTAATGGGGTAAGACCAGATATATCTGGGTGACTAGGAAAAATCTAGTACGCGGATGGTCTGTTTTACTTTTTCAGAATTTCTCAACGGCTGAGTCACCTCGCAGGATCACTGGAGATTCAGGAAGCAGCTAACGCTCCTGGGAGAAGCCCAGCTCATGTGATGGCCTCTGACCCCAGCACCACGAAGATTCCGGCCTGAGGCCGGGCCACTCTGGCCATCTCTAGAAGCGCCAAAGGAAGGTTGCAGGGTGACCCTAAGGAAAGGGAAGGGCTGGGTGGCGTGATGGTTGGGGTCCCCTTGGTGGCCGCACGTTCCCGGCCTTGGATACTGTGGGCTGAAGATGACATCGCGGCCCTGCTGACTGAACAGTTCTGCAGACACCAGGCTCCTTGGTCTGGGGGCAGGTGGGGGGTGTGTACTGCCTGCGCACGCTCCGGGTGTCGCTCTGGGCGTCAGGGGCTTCCCTGGGCTCTTTATGTTCGACCTCATTCTGAGCTCTCAAGATGCCTGGATGGCCAGGTGTGCTGTCACTTGCCTGTGATCACTATGCTGGGAGGCTGGGGCAGGAGGATCCTAAGTTTGAGCCCTGCCTGGGCTGCTTGGAGAGATTTTGTCTAAAGTAATAAGACATTTAACAAGTATTTTTTAAAAGGGCTGGCATTTGGTTCTGTGTAGTTCAACCCCCAGTGATGTAAAAATGAGAGAGAGAGAGCGGGGCCGGAGGGTTAGCTCAGTGGTTTCGGCGCCTACCTCGCAAGCGCAAGCTCCTGCGTTCACTCTGGTAACCACATACAATGCTGGGCGTGGAGACTCACACCTGTAATCCCAGCACTCGGGAGGCAGAGGCAGGAGGATTGCTGAGTTCGAAGCTTGCCTGGGCTACATAGTGAGCTCAGAGCCAGCCTGAACTACAAAGTAAGACCCTGTCTCAAAAGCAAAAAAAAAAAAAAAAGACCCAGCTCCTCCCCATGTGAACTGTGTGACTCTGGAGATCTTACTAACCTCTTATTTAACCTCTCTGAGTATCGTTTTCTCCCTATGAAAACAGGCCATCCTGACACACCTCCCTCCTTCCAGAAGCTGCGCTGACAGACAGAAGACCCCAGAGACGTCCAGGCCGTGCTGGGGGTACCAGAGGAGCCGAACAAACGCTGGGCACCGTGGTGGTTATCTGTGCCCATCCCTCTTCCGGCACCTCCCGAGACACCCACAGGTCTACGCCCCACTCTGAGCTCCCTCCCAAAGCACACAGATACCCGAGCTGGTCTGCCAGCCGTGTCTGCCCGCCCCCCACTCCTCTGACAAACTCCTTTCACTGGAAAGAAGAAGCGAAAGTGAAAACAAAGCCCTGGATCAGCTCATGAGTCCTGGTGATCCATCACTGCCTGCAAACCCGGTAATGAAGACACGCTGAGCGCGGGACACAGCTAACGAGCCCGACTTCTGCCTGAACTGCAGAACAGGTGAGCCTGACCGGGCCCTGGCCGGCCGGTTTCTGCCCCATCTTCTTGTGGCCCGGAGGAACCAAGGCCTGATTGATGACTTCACTCTACTTAGTTCCCCGCGGAATCATTACACACAGTACCTGTTTCATTAAACAGATCCAGGACAATTCACCTTGTGTAATCATATCACATAAAATTTTGCTTTGGACTCACTCCAGGGAGATTATAAAATTAATGTTATGGAACCAAGGGTGTGGGGGAGGGTCCAGCTCGGCCGGAATTGGGAAGGGGACAAGGGCAGGGTAGAGTGGACATGCTCGGTACCCGAGTGGCCTCTGCTTCCTTCCCACTCTACACCAAGGGTATCTGAAGCAGCAATGCCCAGACTTTCAAGTGCACCCGGAGCCCCCAAGAAATCTGGCTAAAATGCAGATTTTATTCCAGTGAGCCTGGGCGGGGCCCTGTTGGAGGCTCAGCGTGGCGCAGCTGGTCCAGTGGACGCACCTGGAGCAGCGAGGGTCTCAGGTAGAGGAACCCTGCACAGTGCTCATCAGAAGGCCTGACTCTGGCTCTCAGTTGCAGCCTGAGAACCTGCATTTCTTTTTTTTTTTTTTTTTTTTGAGACAGGGTCTCGCTTTGTAGTTCAGGCTGGCCCTGAGCTCACTGTGTAGCCCAGGCAAGCCTGGAACTCAGCAATCCTCCTGCCTCTGCCTCTGCCTCCCGAGTGCTGGGATTACAGGCGTGAGCCACCACGCCCGGCACTGTGGTATATGGTGTTGATGGCTGGTGGGCGTGAGTCTCCATGCCCAGCATTATATGTGGTTACCGGGGGTTGAACTCAGGACTTTGCACTTGCGAGGCAGGTGCCGGAACCACTGAGCTAACCCTCCGGCCCAGAACCTGCATTTCTAACCAGCGATGCCGCTGCCAGGGGGTGACAGGCCAGAAGCAAGGGTCTCAAACTGCCAGGGAGAAAGATGGCCAGAGTGGACCCAGGTCCTGCTCTTGGAGGTGTCTCTCTGCAGAGCCCTGGGTCTGGCCTGGGAAGGGGAGCTGGCAGAAGGCCCCCAAATGAGACAAGTGTGATAGATTGTTTTCCCTGTGTCCCCCCAGCAGCCCTTAGTCCCACCCATCTCGACTCCTTCCTCGGCTTGGTTTGAAGCTTCTGACTGTCTTGAATAAGACCAAATAGGAGAGGCGACTCAGGGGAATTGGGGGACAGGTCTGTCTAGGCTTGAATTTGGGTCTGAGCTCTGTCCACGCCTAGGACTCTAGCCAAGTGACCTGTCCCTGCATGGGACAGTTTGCTCGTGTGTACAGTGGAATGCTACCAAGACTGTGGCAGCCTTTTTAGAGCCCTCTGGTCATCGAGGAATTTATCCTCTTCCTCTCCCCTCGGGTATCAGGGGGCCAGGGAGGAGGAAGGGCTGGTCTTAGAGTCCTTCTTGCCACTAGTGCCCAAGTGACCTTGGCAGATCTTGACTCCTTCTAAGCCTCGGTTTCACCACTAAAAAACAGGGAATCTAAGGCGCTCAGCACACCCTGCACCTTGGAAGGACTGAGTTTTTAAGATACAGATGTCTGGGTGGCACCCTGGCCATAGGTGGGGGATACTCTGGGCACTGGGGTTTCCCCAGGCTGAGAACCAGGGGTTCTTCTCAGCTCTGGTGAGCAGAGTCTGTGTTCCTGTGACACTCTACCCGCTGCCACCGACACTCAGAGATGTCTCCACTCGGCTCTGGCCAGGGCTCGTGCTCAGCTGTTGTACAGAGAAATAACTCAGAGGGCTCTGCATTCCGGAGAATAAACAAGTGTTGTCACACGTCCCAGCTTCCAACCCATCCAAGAGGAAGAACAAGGCAGGGGAGGGAAGGACGAGTCCCTCGAGAGTGAGCTGGGAACCCAGGGCTCAGCTGCTCAGACTGGTCAGGAATTTGCATCCACAAGATCGCTGTAGAGGGCAGAGCTGACACCACCCCGCCATGCTCTGTCCCCGCAGACAGGCTGGGGGTGGGCAGCCTGGTTCTGGAGGCTGGATGAGCCTGGGCAGCTCACATCCACAGGGTCTCCAGGCCTCTGGACCGGGTGACATAGCCACCAACAGCTCAAATACCTTGAAGACACCTGACCTATCCAACACGCCAGCTTATGCCCAGCCTACCTAAAACATGCTCTGGACATTTATACTAGGCCACAATTGGCGATGTCACCTAACAAAAGGCTTTTTTTTTTTTTTGCAGTACCGGGGATTGAACTCAGGCCCTTGTGCTTGCAAGGTAGGTGTAGTACCACTTGAGCCAAATCCCCAGCCCCACAAGGCCTATTTTTTTTTTTTGAGACCGGGTCTCGCTTTGTAGTTCAGGCTGGCCCTGAGCTCACTATGTAGCCCAGGCAAGCCGCCAACAGCTCAGCAATCCTCCTGCCTCTGCCTCCCGAGTGCTGGGAAGACAGGTGTGAGCCACCACGCCTGGCACTGTGGTATGTGGTATTGATGGCTGGTGGGCCTGAGTCACCACGCCCAGCATTGTATGTGGTTACCGGGGATTGAACTCAGGACCTTGAGCTTGCGAGGCAGGCGCCGGAACCACTGAGCTAAATCTCCGGCCCAACACAAGGCCTATTTTTTAATAAGTATGGAGTGTGACATACACTTCTTTGACTAGTGGTAAGAGAAAGCAGAATGGCCGCATGGTTACACTTTCGCACATCCTTAAGCCTCCCGCATGAGTGACTCCACCATGAGGCGAGGACCATCTGCCGTCCATTGTCCAAGTACAGTGCTTACCAGGATGGACTCAGGAGCACAGGTCCTTGGGTTCGAACCCTGCTCCAGCACTTTGGGGAAAAGCTCCTCCCCACCGAGCTCTACTCAAGTATAACCTGTACACAGAAACCTGCACATAATTAATGTGTGCACACTGGAGCCTGGATATACTTACAACGGTGTCACTATCCCTACGAGTCAAGCATTTTGGTCACCTCCTAACGTCTCCTAGTGTCCATTTTCTTTGTGCAACACATGCACGTGCTTGGGCACTAAGAACACTTCACAAGCAATCTGTGATCCTCACACAGATGCTTCTTGGGTGGCCAATGGTGCTACGCTGCACCGCAGTCTTTAGAACCCACTGATCTACATAACCGTAGCCCCACCCCACTCCACAAAGCTCCTTGACCTCTCCGAACATGGGTCGTCCCAGGAATACAATGGGAGGAACTATTGTGGGGCTTTAAGAAGTTGATCTGTTGCTGGGTTTGCCCTGCAATCCTAGCTCTCTGGGAGATCAAGGCAGGAGGATCTCAAGTTTGAACCGAGCCTGGACAACTTAGTGACTTCGCGGGAACCTGTGTCAAAATTTTCAAAGGGGGTAAGGATGTAGCTCAGTGCAAAGGTCCTGAATTCAATCCTCAGGAACACACACACACACACACACACACACACACACACACACACACACACACACACACAGAGTTAACCGATTCTAAAATACTCAAGAGAGGCACTAGAGTCTTCATGTAGCTGATCTGGGATTTTAAAGATGGCAGAATTTGGGTCTCACCCTGAGCTCTGACCACTACCCTGTTCCACAACTCTGTGCTGAAATGTTCACCACACGGACACCCTCGGCCACCCGGTAAGGGCCAGAGCTGAATCCCACACCCAGGTCCCCTTGGGGGCCAATACTGTAATTTCCTGGCAAGTCTCAGAGCAGCTGGAGGGATCGCTGTTGAAAGGACCCTCTGTCCCTGAGTGCTCAGGACCTGAGGGGCACACAGCCCCTGATGAGGCGCTTAACTCGATTGCCTGCCTGCGTCAATGCCTCATTAGCAACGAGGGTTAGCCTGACGAGGGTCTCCGTCACCAGAGCGAGGGTCACACCTGTGGAGTGTTTGTAAAAGGAACAACTTCCCACATCTGCACGATTTTGTCGTCGTGGCTCACTGATGAGGCAATCCCAGGCTCAGAGAGAGTAACGAGCTATTCCGGGGTGGCAGGGCTGGATTTGAGCCCAGGGCGTCTTGCTGCAGAACCCATGAGTTTAACCCCTATACTGCTGACAGCCGGGCTCAGAGGTGTCGCCTGTGGGCGTGGTAGGTGGTGGGACGTGACTCTCAGTGTGAGCCCGGCCTGCAGCAGACACGGCTGCTCCCAGGAAGCTGTCTCCCGGGCCCCGCCCCTCTCAGGCCCCGCCCAGGCCCTGTCCAGGCCTCACCCCTTTCTCCCAGCCCTTACCTTTGCCCTTCCAGTGCGCATGCGCCGCAAAGCCTATGTGGCCGCCGTACTTGCGGTTGAACTCAGCCATCAGCGCCTTGTAAGGGTTGCGGATGAGCAGGATGGCAGCGTCGAAAGCTTCGATCTCCTTCTGCCCGCTCTCGTGGGTCTTGATGCAGATGGTCCGCCCACTGCGCCAGTGGTCCCGCTCACCTTTGAACCCTTCCAGATGCAGGCCAGAGGTTAGGGTCCTGGCAGGCCCCCTGGGAAGAAGCCCACCCGAATCTCCAGATTTACTGAGCACCTGTTGTGCTGTGTGCTGGTGCTATGCTAAGAGCTGAGGGTAAAAGTGATTTGCAAAAAGGGAGCTGGGCGTGGTGGTGCATGCCTGTAATCCCAACACTGTGGGAGGCTGAGGCAGGAGAATCACAAATTCAAGCCCAGCAGGGGCAATTTAGCAATTTAACGAATCTGTCTCAAATTAAAAAAAATAATAATAAAAAGGACTGGAGATGTAGCTCAGTGAAAAGGCCCTGGGTTGAACTCCCAATACTGGAAAATAAATAAATCCATCCATGAAGTTTATAGTTTTTGAGTGAGATTATTGAAGTAATGATGCAAATGAGTTAGAGTCATAGCTGTGCTTAATGCTGTAAAAGAAAAGTGTTACTGTCCAGGTGTTCACGGGGACCTGGCTGATCCCCTTTGGGTACGGCGGCTTCAGGCCCTCTCCAGGGGCCCCGTGATGCCTGTCATGGCACATGGGAAGATGGTGGGGATGGGTCTCCAGCAAAGTCCCAAACCTTTCCTGTGCTCAAATACAGCTCAGGCTCCTCTGCTTCTGCCATCGCCACGGAAATGACATCCCGGGGCTGCAGAGGGCACTGACTGTAACCAGCAAGAGACACAGAGCAACATGGCCTCAGCCCGGAGCCTGCGGCCAGGCCCAAATCAGGCAGCGTCCCGGAAGAGGGCTGGTGGGGCAGAGGGGCTGAAGTTGAGAACGGAAGGGTGGGGCCCAGCTTCCTTGAGCAAGATGGGAGGGTTGGGGGGGGCGGGAACAGAGGAGCAAAATCCTGGGGCCTAGAAGTGTGTCACAGGAGAGAGGGACACAGAGAGCGGGTGGGGAGCGTGAGGCTGGGGAGGGCCCGGTGATGCGGAGGAAGAGGTTGGTACGAGACCGGGAGGGTCATTCAAGCAAGCGGAAGCTGGGCTATGACCAGGGACCTGGGGGGCTTCTGTGCAGTGGGAGAAGGGGCTGCTGTGCTGGACCCTGGCCGGAGCCCTGTGCATGTACCATGTGACTCAGTTTACTGAGTGTTCCAATGGGGATGCCACAGATGGGGAAACTGAGGCAGAGAGGGCAAATAACTCATTCCACTTACAAAGGTAGAGAGAGGCAGGGCCAGGGCACAAACCCAGGCCCCCTGCGTGTCTGAGACTGCACACACTCCCACTCTCACGAGAATAAAGCACGTGGACGGATCTCAGGGTCACGGAGAAATGTTACTGAAGAGGCCTTCAAGGCGGCGGCTGTGCTTCCGACTCAACGAGTGATCCTGGCATGGTGTCATCTCCCCCGGCCTCAGTTTCCCTACCTGTAACATGGGATCACTCACAGTCCCCCTCACTCGGCCCTTAGGAGAAGTTCACGGGGGATTTGGTGAGATTTCAGAACAGGGCAGTTAGCTCAGAACAAGACTAAGGTGGAGTCGGGGGCAGAGAAGCCTCCCTCTCTCATCGGTCCCCTCCCTGCTCGCTCAGGAAAGTCTGGAAGGACTCGTGTCCTGGTGTTGGAGGTGGATGAAGGTGAGGGGTACTGTGGTGCCCGGTTCTCCTCCAGGATTTAGGGTCCCGACCAGGGACGGCAGGAGCTTCCCCGAGTCAGGCTCCGCTTTGGGACTGAACAAACCAAGTCTCAGGGATCAGACTAGTCTTGAGTGAGTGCTGGCCTGTTCTCCCCACTTCGGAGCCCTGGGTGCTATCTCGCACATTCCTTGTGGGTACTCCGAGTGACACGGGCGAAGGGCCTTCCCTGTGTGGCTTATTTCACCTTCGCCGAAATCCACTTCCTTATGTGCAGTCATGGAAAGACCCGGGCAGGAAAGCACAGAAGGACACACACGGATCGCAGAGAGAAAGAATAAATCATCAGAATTATGGCATAATGTCTGGACGGCTTTAAATCAGCTCTGTGCACTGTGAGACAAAAGTCACATTTCCCTTCGTCCGGGGTGGGGGGTCAACCTAGCACAGAATTTATGGAGATGGGAAACAAAACACAAATAAGGAAAACTACAAACACTGGGAGACATCTGTGCCCCATCCCAGGGTTGGGCGCCCGCGGAGCTGTTCTGGAAGGAGCCCCGGAAACGTGGTGCGGTGGGGAAAATTCCGCTCAGCAGTGTCTCCCAGAGAAAGGGGAGTTCCGGGCGTGAGAGGAGCTGTCGGGACGCCACAGGGGGTGGGCCAGTCTGGGGTGGGCGGTGGCTCAGCTGTGCCTGCCTTCAAGAGGAACCAGAGATGCAAGACCGGGCCAGAGTGGAACAGCTGGATGCCCCCCCCCCCCGGGGCCTCCTTCCTCAGTCCCTCTTTGCCATGAGACTCCTTTAATAAATGCAGCACATTTACATCACATTCCTTTTTAGAGTCACCAAAATACTGACTTCTCTGGGGCCATCCATGTGACGTTTAAGTTCTGAAGAGGGCACCCGTACCCCGCTGCCAGCCCCCAGCTCAAGGGAAGGTAGAGAATTAACTGCGAGGACTCAGGCCGCAGGAAGTGTTTTAAAGCCCCTAATGAAAAGGCCGCGTTTGAGCCTGTGCTGCCTGTTTACCAGTTACCAGGTCTCCAGGGTCACGGAGAAAGCTTACTGAAGACATGTTACGCCTTCAAGACGGCGGCTGTGCTTCCAACTCGGTGATGTGAGAAAATAAAATACCAAGGCCTGGCCCAGCCCAGGATTCCGGTGAAAAAGAAGCGCAGGTGGCAGCTGTCGAGACTTTAAAAACTTTACAGTGATTCTAATTGTTTAGTCAGAGTTTGGCCCTTCTCTGACTTTGACTAGCTGTCACTCCTGGTCACGTGATCAATAAGTGCTTGTTGACAAACCAAACTGAGGAAGCACATCCCAAACACAGTAGTGTCCAGGAAACATCAGTGAACTCAATCCAGTACCCGCTCGATGTCCCCAAAGTGAATGTGCACTTCCATGGACAGCACAGAGTTGCTGGTCAGTAAGTACCTGTAGTAAGGGGCTCAGCACACAGTAGGAGCTTAATCAATGTTTGGGGTGAAGGGAATGAAAGACGGACCAGGCCCATGATAGGTGATTGACAAATGTCAATTACTGATTGGATGCAGGCGAGGTACCGGGGCACAAAACTCAAGAAATGTTTATCAGATATAAAAGGGGAAGGCAGCAAGCATAGTAGTTCTCGCTAAATGGCTCCTGGCAGGCTCCGTGGTGCACAGTAGGAGCTCAGGAGAGGGTAGCTCCCGCCCTCCCCTGGCCCTCTGGGAGTTCAGGAAGCCTCCCCCTCTGCCCGTCTCCTCACCTTTGTTGTACAGAGAACCGTCAAAGTAGTAGCTGCCCGTGTAGAAGCCGGTGGCCAGCTCGATGAGGTGGCGGGCCCACGTGTTGCCGGCTCCCGGGAAGCTGGCCAGAGCGATGAGCTGCTTGGACTTGGCCGGAAGGAACCTTCTGTCCATGCAGCGGTTGTCTGCAAAGGGTGGGTCACACACAGACATCACTGGCACAGGCCCCTGGAGCCTGTCCCGAAGGGACTGCCTGGCACCCGTGATGGAAAGCTCTGTGGGCCTCAGGCTGCCCTTTGGGAACATGAGGGGAGTGTGTGTCCTCCCTGGCGTTGGGGTGAGGGCTACCTAGGGTCTTAAAAGGGTGACCTAAGACACAGTAGGTATTCGTTGCGTCAGCCAGGAGGGTGGATCTTCTCTGTGGCCTCGGTTTCCCCCGGCAGAGCAAGTCTTTCACCGCCCCCGTCCTTTCCTCCAGGCTGAAACCTCTGGCGGTGTCTTCCCACGTGGGATCTTGCCCCGGCCTCCCAGGCCTGCAGGGCAGCCGGGCTTCTCTCAGCGCGGCCCGCCGGTCCCTGCACCTTCAGCCGCCTCCTGTTTTCTCTTGCTCTACTTGGTCCTGACGTCGCGCCTCGGCGCTTTGGCTTCTCTCGCGAGCGGAGCCCCTTCTCCTCCTGACTCCTCGAGTCATGGTGCTACCGCGTCCATCGCCTCCCCTTCCGCTGCCACAGCCGCCACGCGGATAATTCGGCCCCCGGCCTCTTACAGAGGGGTTGCTTTCCGAGCCATGCGGACCGCCGAGAAGCGCACAGTGTTCTGAGGACGGCATTAGGTACCCTTGTGCGAACACAGGGAATGCACGTGCCCAACTTGCCGCCCACTAGGGCTGCGTGGGACAGCCTGTCACTCGCAGGCAGCATGCACAGTCGTATTTGCACATCTAAACGTGTAAACACACACAGGCACAATATGAGGTGGTGGGAAGTTTTCAGCTCCACTATAAACTGTCTGTCTGTCTGTCCCCTCCCACAGGCTTCGCGCTCAGCGATATCCCGGCCCTCTCCTGTTGTGTTGGGACAGGTTCTTGCTAAGTCCCTAAATTTCCCAGGCTGAGCTCTAACTTGTGATCCTCTTACTTCAGCTTCTTAAGCACAGAGATAAGAGGTTCCGTTGCAGTCCGATGGCACTAGTGTCGCTTACGCTCTTAGAAATCCCGCCTGTGCTGTGCTTGGCTGATTCCCCACTACTTTCCATAATAACTGGTATACAGAGGTATGTCATAAGTGCTTTATTGGATGGCTGGATAGATAAGCACAAGAATGAATGTGTGGCTGGATGGATGACAATATCTGCAAGGGTTAAACGAAATAATGCATGTAATATGCAATACCCTAACAAGCTCCAAAGGAGCATGTAATTTTTCACTAACCCTCAGTTTCCTAACCTGTGAAATGGGCTGGGTGAGCGCCATTCTGATATTCTGGATCTCTGCCATGATCTCAGGGTGCTGCTACTGCTGAAGATCTGGAAAAATGCACCCTTGGCATCCGCCCTGCAATCCCTGCGGGAGCCGAGAGCCATCCGTGGTGTCTCTGGGTCCCTGCAGCCACAGAGATGCTGAGAGAAAGCCCAGCGCAAGGGGCTCTCGCGGAGAGAAGGAAGAAGAGAGGCTCCCGGGTGCAGGCCTGGAGCACCGGGGGCTCCTTTTACCTTCCGCACGCGGGCAGGCCAACCCAGTTCTTCCCCACGCCCGACAGAAGGGAAGGTGGGCGAACTCCTCGCCTCCTCCGGCCTCCCCGCCTCCCTCCACTTCCGGGAGCGGGAGCTCTCTGCCCGCCGCAGGCGTTGCGTTTCCGGCCTCTTCAGCTTCTTGCTCTAATTACTACATCTCCCGAGGTGGCCCCCTCGGCCGGCTCAGCGCCACCAGTGCTCACACAGGGACCGAGTCCTTGTGTGCTCCTGGCCCGCGCGCCCGCCTCTCCCTGGTCCCTGTCCGGCGGCAGCTCCTGCCACGGCCCCCGGTGCTGCCCACGCTCAGCTCCTCGGCTCGCACAGTCCCTCCGTTTGCTCCTTCCCAGGTGTCTCCCTGGTTCCTTCCGGTTCTGCCTTAGCTGCGGCTCAGCGGAAACCCCACTGTGAGCCTCTCTGATTCTCTATGACGTCCCTCTGGAGAAGCCTGACGTGCAGGCTGAGGTGCCAACTCTGCCCTTTATTTGCAGAACGGCCTTGAAACCGTGATTCACCAGAGCCTGGATCTCCTGACTTGTAAGATGGGACGACTGCGTAGCGGTGAAGCCTGTGGAGGTCAGGAGAATCACGCTGGGGAGTGGACGTCACACCTTTGCACGGGGCTCACACGCTGGGCCCACCTCCCGTCAGCCGGAGCTCTGAGCATTGTCGCTCCACCATCTTCTCTCGGGGTGTGGACTGTGTCTGAGGAGGGTGTATTCAGGAGAGAACGGGTCAAAGAATGTCTGTGTGGAACCCGGAAGTGGTTTTCCCAGAAACACCAAAAAAAAAAAAAAAAAAAAGAGTCCTAGAGGAGGGCACTTTATCTAGAACCTGACCATGTCCCACTGTATTTTGATAGGGTTGTGGATCACCAAGTGGTCGTTGACTAATCCACTTAAAATGTGTGCATCTCACTCCACAGACAAGTGACTTCGACACATGCCAAGCAGGCACTGAATTACTGGAGTACAGTGGTGTTTGCAACTTCAGAATCCAGCAGAAGGAAGTATCAAGGGTTAGAGGAAAGTAGGACTCCATATTCGAGCAGTGTGGTAAAGTTAACAAGTAGCAAACCTGTGAAGGGAGTATATAGGTGTTCCTTGGGCAAGTCTTCATTGTTCTTAGGCTTAATATATTTTTTTTTTCCATAGTGAAAGGGTGGGAATGGGGGCAGGGAACCAGCTTCTCATTTTCCCCTGAAAATAGAATTTTCCACTCAAATAATTCCTGGGAGAACAACAGCAATGCTGAGATCAAGGCTGTCGCTCCTGGTGCTGGTAAGAAAGTTTTTCTGGGTCTTGAGCCCCAGAGAGCACAGCAAAGGCGGCTGGCTCCGTCACAGGTGCTTTCCAGCCAGGCACCCGGGCTTCCATCCGGGACTCCTGGACGCTGAACCATGTTCTTCGCCTCTCCGAGTCTTCGCTTTCTCACTTGTAGAACAGAGCAAACAAACCTCACAGGATTAAACAGGCTAGTGAGCCGGGCGTGGTGGCTCACACCTGTCATCCCAGCACTGAGGAGGCAGAGACAGGAGGATTGCTGAGTTCGAGGCTTGCCTGGGCTACATAGTGAGCTCAGGGCCAGCCTGAACTACAATGCGAGACCCTGTCTCAAAAAAAAAACCCAAAAAACAAAAAACAAAAAAAACAACAGGTTAGTGAACGTGAAGTATCCACCACGTCTGTTGAGAGACTGTGAATAAAAAGATAGTCCTGGGACCTGGGTGTGGGCTGGCCCGGGGTTCGAATCCAACTCTGCCCCACCCCAGCCATGCAACTCTGGCCAAGCCCCTCACTGTCTGTGCGTTGTGTGAAATGGTAACTACGGCACCTGTGTCTTTGGATCACTGAGGTCAGACCAGCATAGCCAGGCAGAGGGTTGCAACCATGCTCGGTACCCGGTAGAGGCCTAAACATTCTTCCCCTCAGATAAATCAGGTGTCTGTGCACAGTAGGTTCTCAATAAATGGCAGCCAGGGTCCCAGGGTGTCCTGGTTCTTGGCAGCCTGCTAAGCCACGTGATACTCAACCCTGCTCTGAGCGTGCTGGGCAGACGTGGAAATGGCCACGGTGAGGTGGAAAAGTCGAGGAGCGGGGAAGGGGCGGACGGGGCGCTGGGAAGGAGCAAACTCATCAGTTGAGACGGTTTATCCGCTGTTGAAAACACCCCAGCATCTCTCCGGGCCGCATCAGAGCCCCTCCTGGTCACAGCGTAATTTATCTGTGATTCTCCTGGCAAAGGCCGCACGGCGCCGCCCAGATGCAGTGACACTTCCCTGAAAACTAACAAGCCTCAGCCCCCTTCACCGGAGCATAAACGGGGCCGAGAGGGGCACTCGCCCAGCAGGCTGGCAGCGGGGCACGAGCCCTAGAGGAGCCGCGGTTGGCCACTACTGGTAAGCATCATGCCAAACGGGGTGGGCTTCCGTGTGGCTGCCACGAACTCTTGCGGCGCTTTTGTGCAAATCAAAAAAGGGCAAATGCCTTTCCCTCTGGGCGGATGCGCTGCCATCCGGAATACACGGTGTGGCAGACAGCATGTGCTGGCTTTCAGGCGTCATTTTGCTGTACGGTGCCCAGCCTGCCCATCTGTACATGGCGGCTGATTACAGGAAGAGGAGAAGGAGCGATGTTTGGCCCAAACGTGTGCTGCTGGCTGTCCGGGCTTCAGAGGGCGCGGGAACCGTCTTGACAGCGCGGGCGGAGGGCTGCAGGAGGGCCTCTGAGTCAGAGGACCGAAAGCCAGTTGCATTCATGAACGTGTGACTGTGGCCTGCTCTCGACCCCTCTGGTCTTGGCCCTCTCAAGTGCAAAATGGGGTGGCATTGCCTGGATCGCCAGCTTCCTGTGGACTTCGCATCCCTAAACGAGACGAAGCCAGGCATCGAGACTGGCTCAGAGTGGATGATCAGCGTGTTCAGGTACTGGGGTGCTCCTTCCGGGGTCCTGCGAAGCTGCACATCCCAGCGAGCAGCACCTGCACCCCCACTATCCGCCGCGCTTCGGGCAGGAGAAGGTGTCCGCAGCAGTATGACCTCAGGCCAGACCCCTGACAGGCCCGGAGAGGGGAAGGGCCTGGCCTCGAGCCCCGGTCTGCCAGGAGATCTGGGTCTCCCTCCCGCTCAGTCTCACAGCCTCTCCTATTGAGTCCGCGAAGGTTCTCAGCGGCGGGGGCAGGGACAGGTGTCAGCCTCCCCAAGTACTTCCTCCAGGGTCCACCACGGCTCCCAGCCTACCCAGGCCCCAGCCCCGTCTGCTGGCCCTGACGGACACGCGTGGCGGACAGGGAGGGCCTCTGGGTCTGGCACGGGGCGGACCCGCTCACCTTGGACCTGGGTCTGGTACACGATGAAGTAGCCGGGGGTCCCGCAGCTCTCAAACTCCTCCGCGCTGCACTTCTGGGCACAGAGCTGTTCGTCCTCTCTCTCGTGGAGGGGGAACCGTGTGGTGGGAAACCCGCAGTGGCAGGCGGTGCCCGCGAGAGCCGCCAGCGGGTACTCCTGGGGACGGAGCGGGAGAGGGAGACGGGTCACAGTTCCTGCCCAGCCCCGGACTGTGGATGGGCGGGGCAGGGCCTGCTTCCAACCACGTCCTCCCCTTCGCTCTCTCAGTTTGAGCTTCCAAGCGTCATCAGTGACCCCTAACTTTGTGACTGTTCCGTCTCTGCACCCCTGAGTCTCACTTATTTAATATATTTTTTCCCCCTACAAAATTTCTTTTTAGGACAGCATTTTGTAAAGTTGGTAACTTGCCTGGGCTGGGCTTGGAACTTGTAATCTTCCTGCCTCAGCCTCCCAGAATGCTGAGATTATAGGTACATGCCACCACATCTGCCTTGTCAACTCAATTTTTAAAACTGAAACTTCAAAGGAAAATTTCCCTCTCTGATTACTACAGGAAGTACTTGTGAACAAGTAGCTCTTACGTGTGTTTCCATACTATAAATGCAAATACCACGGAAACAAAACAATCTGCAGGCCCCACCCATCATGGATCTAACCGACTGTGGATTGAAAATATTTGGAAAAATATGCATCTGTACTGAACATGTTTGGACCTCCTTTTTTTGGGGGGGTGTCATTATTCCCTAAGCAATGCAGTACAGCAGCTGCTTATGTAGCATTTCCATTTTATTGGGTATTAAAAATCATCGAAGGAGGATTGAGAGTGTACAGGAGGATTGTGTGGATTCTGTGCAAGTCTGATGCCACTTCAGCAAAGGACTGTGTAGGCTTTGGAATCTGCAAGGCGTCCTGGAAGGTGTCTGCCTTGGATACGGGGAGTGACTGTAATTACATTCCACCTAGGCACTCTCGCCTGCCAAGATGCTGAACCCGGGGTCAGCTCCATTTTTCGTGCAAAAGACAGATTAGTCAAGGGACATATGAAAGACACTCAAGCCATGAGATGCAGCTCTCTCCTGGATGACTTGAAAGAGAAAAGAAAAAGAAATGCTTCTCTCTGTGTCGCGCCACACACCCCCGTAAACACCCCTCGCTCTGAGGGCGACACGCGGCCCACACTTCAGAAGAGACGTCTGAGTCTGTCCTGCTGAGCCGCAAAGGACGCTAACCCGATGTTTATCCAGGGGCTGCGTCGAAAGGGCTGCTTCGGTGGCCTCACTCTCCCTGTGGGACAGCTGAGCGGGAGCAGGGCGGACCTGTCGTGCGGGGGGCGAGTGACCTAACCCCGTACGACGCCAAAGTCACGCCACCTGGCTGCACCCGGCAAGCTGCTGCCGAAAGTCTGGTTTCTTTGTAACAGATACGAAGTAGGGACTGTGGGCTCCGGCTGAGGAGCAGAGGGAGAGGTGCTGGCGTTCAGGCTGGGCCCCGGGGAGATTCAGGAAGCCAGGAGGCGGGATGCCGTGGGCCTGCTCATTCACCACGTGGCCTCGCTGTCTCCGACACGGGGTTTCCAGGCTCGGGCTGACCTGCCTCATCCTGAGGTTACCAGCACACAGTCCCTCCCCTGGGAACCTCATAAAGTGACCACATTCCTCTCCCTTGTCCCAGATCCGCGTCCGGGGGGCTCGTCCACACCGAAAGTGGCTTCTTGAGAGAGCGTCTTGCTCCGTCAGCCCCGCCCACCCCAAAGGCTGTGAACGGGCCCCGCTGCTCACCTTCTCCGTGCAGAAGTCTACACACTTGTCCACAGACATGTTCGGCATGGCGGCTGTCACAGGCAAGGCCAGGGAGAGGTTACTGGGCCTGCGGAAGCAGCCTCGGAATACCGCGCTTCCATCTGAAGAGCCAGAAGGAGAAGGAACCGTCAGAGGTAGAAGGAGTCAGATCTAGATGGGAGGACCACTTTGGAAGGAAGCCGAGGGACACTGAAGCCCAGAGAAGCTGAGAGTCTTCCCCAAGGTCACACAGCAAGCTAATGCAGAGACAGAGAGAGCAGCCCCATTTCCTGTTCTTGAGTGGGTCTGTTCATAGCTCATAAGCACAATAATTCAGGGAATAATTCAAGCTCAATAATTCCTCAACTGTGACACCTGGGTCACTGAGATGAGTTCTCCCTGGGCCACACTATCATCTTTTCTGACACTGACAGAATTTCTCTGTCTCAAACAAAACAAAGCAAAACAAAACAAACAACTTTCTTTAAAAATGACAGTGAATGAAATCTCTAGAGAGAACAGCATGTTAATACCACAGTGTTTCAGGATAGTTGGTAGAATGGCTCACTTTCCTGTTGCTGTGGGTAGTGTATAGCATCCAGTTGTTTGGAAACAAATTAATCTAACTGTTGCTATGATAATGTTACATACATGTGTATATATATATATATATATATATATATATGGTCAAGATCTACAACTATTTGATTATAAGTAAGGAACATTACTCTTGGCAGTGTGAGCAGGCCTTCCGTGTCTGAGCCCTTAGGGCACTCAGGGCTGGACCAGGCAGGTGGATCCTCAGGGGAGCCCCCTGCTCCCCAGACAGGAACAGCCACACCCACATGTGGAAGGCCAACGACGTACCACACGGCGTCCAGGGAACCTGGGCGTTATCCCTGAGGCATGGATGCTGGCGGGAAGTCTTACCAGGCACCAGAGGGCAATTTATGCCCTCACATGGTTCACAGTGTGTGCCGGGCAGGGTCAGGGAAAGGAGGAGAGCTAGCATTTAAACAGAAGATTTAGGGAACCCCAAAGCACTGTGGAGGAGCCCCAAGTCAACCATGAAGCTAATAGCTGGATGCCACTCAGGCCCAGGGCTGCAAGACTCTGGCTCTGCTCTCAGAAACCACAAGGTTCCCCCTCCCCTTCAACCCTCCTGGCGTTTGCCACATCCACGTGACACCGGGCTCTGGGGTAGGAGCTTTGATCCCTTAACCTTTACTCAGCCATGTGAGATAGGTAGTCTCCGCCCACCGTTACCTTCCACAGTGGGTCCTTCCCCTGAGACCCCTACAACAGGACAGAGTTGTGTCAGGAGTGCTGAAGGATACATGGACATATGTGTGTGTGTGTATGTGTGTGTGTGTGTGTGTGTGCACACCAGTGTGGCAAAAGGGGCTGTGTGTGGGACTCGACACTGAATGTGTGTCTGTGTCTGTGCACACAGCGTTTGGCTGAGCAGGAGTGTGAGTGGCCAAGTCTTCTGCCTTCCCTACCCACAGCTGGGCACTCACTTTGGGCCGGTCCACTGACTGGGCCGCTTCCTCATGTATCACCAAATAGTCTCTAGCGACCCACCTCTGACCTGGGGCCCCGGATGATACCACACCAGCAGGCCATGGCGCTCCCCCAGAGGGAGGGCTCAAAAGGACCCAGTCTACAGAAGAACAGAAAACTTGCAGCTCCTCTCTGGAGCCCTCATCCTGCAGATCAAGCAGCTCTCCTCCACGTGGCATCCACCAGCAGCACCTGCTGCCCTTAGCCTTGACCATGGACAAGTTTCCTTGCTTTTCAGAGCCTCGGTGTTCTCATCTCTAGAGTAGAAGTGTGCGTATTGGGTGGAACGTTCAGAGACAGACATGAAGGAGGCTTGCACGCTGCTGAAGGAGCAGTCAAATGCCTGTCTCTTACCTACTGTCCCTGGACTGAAAGGAAGGGGAGAGGAGTCTGGAATCCCTACTCTGGCGTTTCTCCAGGTGGTTTCCTCCAGCCTGGGCAGACGCCAGGAGGTCAGATTGCAAGGCTGGGAAGAGACACAGAGACTCTGTCGGCCAGGTTCTGCTGTGACCAGTGCCCTCTGGCATGTAAGCAACTGCTAGTAAGTCCGTGAGTCTCTCTGCTCAGAGAAGAGGGTCAAACTGAATGCCTGGAATATCAACTAAGGTGAGGTTTTCTGAGGCCGTATAGGGCTCCAGACAATCAGAAGTTACTACTGTGTGTCTGTCTTTGGTCAAGTGGTGTGCTGGGGCACAGGTGGGAGGTAACACTCAGTTTCCAGAGCAGTTAATCGCCTGGGTGGAGGAATTTCCTGCAGGGAAACTGTGGGTCATGGAGGTATTTCCATGTCCAGCTGAAAGACTAGGGACCTTCTAAACCAGCAGAGAAAAAGTTCAGCTTGAGCCCAGGGGACGTGACTTCTCTTTGCAAGAAGCCTTCACAAGCTACACCTTGAAAATATAAATGGTGACCGAGACATGTGACCCTTCCTCTTCCTTCCTCCCTTCCATTCATGACATAGATCACCTGCGTTCCCCCTTGCGTGATGAGAAGCTCTCCGTTCTGGTTTTTTCTCTTGCAATCTTGGGGATGGAACGCAAGGTCTTCACACTGAACCACATCCCGCCCTTTTTCAACATTAGTTTGAGATAGGGTCTATGTTGCCAAGTCTCCCAGGCTGGGCTCAAACTTGTGATCCTCCTGCCTCGGCCTGGCAGAGTGCCTCTGGCGTGCCTCTGGATTACAGGCACACGCCATCATTGACATTTGAAAATGATTCTTTTCAGATAAGATCACCCTCAGTTGTCCTGGTTGAGTTCACCCTTGAGATGTTCTTCCTTCTGCCCCCTCAGTGCTGGGATTATAAACATGTGCCACCACGCTTGGCATCCACTTGAAAATGAAAGTGAAGTGACCAGTGGATCCTCAGCCTCCCTGACAATCTCCCGTGAGATAAAGTTTTGGATTTTTCACAGCAGCTAGACTTTGCCTTGCTGTTTTGCAGAAAGTTCTGGGGCCCGGTGGAAAAGACCTCAGCTGTAAGTCACACAGACTTGGTTCAGGCTCTTAGTTAGCTGTGTGTTCTTGGGTGGGTGGTTTTGCTTCTTTCAGTCTAAATTCCTGATCCACAAGTGAGGAGCCATCATATCTCTCCTGAATGGCTGGGTGGACATCATGGGCTCAGTGAGCACCCTTTCCTGTCCCCTTCCCATCTCTCATCCTGAACATGTGGAGGGCGGCTGGATCTTATAGGGTAGACACTGCAGGTGCCCCATGTAGTGTAATGTGAATGCCCCCTACAGGATGGGCTGCTAGTGACTTAGGCCTGTGAAGGATGGACTAACCAACCTCCCATGATGTCATCTTCAGCCAGTGACGTGTGAGAACTGGGGAATAAACACTGTGCTTCTTGCCTTTGGGAGGGACACATCAGAAGCATGTTCTTCACTTCCCAAGGATTCCCAGTGGGCTTAGGCTACAGCTGTCCTCAGTGCCAGCCACCTCTGTAAAGGACCCTGCACTGAATTCATTTCTTCCCCCATCCCGCTTCTCCATCCCCCTATTAGTATATCTTGATGTCATCTCCCACATCAACTAAGGATCATATCCTTATATCTGGGCAGGCCCAGCTTAAACATCTTGGACCTTTGAGCACAAGGAAAATCCAACATGGGGCTCATGGCCACTGCCCTCACAGCTTGTAGTCCATACAAACAGTACCTACTGAGTGTCATACTGTCAGTGACCCTGGCTGGCAACTTCCCAATGCCCAGCCCTTACCAAACAATAGCAATAATGGTAACAATAACATCTGTTTACAACATTAGTTCTGAGTGTGTGATACACTCAATCCTCCCAACAATCTCTGAGGCTGGCAATATCATTATCCTATTTGATAGGCAGAGACCCTGACAGTTAGCAAGATCTGATCCCTTTTCCAAGTCACACAGTGGGGAGCAGAATTGGGATTTGACCCCAATCTTGTGGGACATCATATCCTAGCTTCCCACCTCACTACCATTCTGCAGGAGGCCTGCCTGATTCTAATGTGGGGAGGTGCAAGAGCCAGGCAGATTTCCCAGGATTCTTTGTGGGCCCCCGCAGTAGGAACCTGAGCATTGCAAAAGCCCATGCCCCACATTCTGACAATGTCAGCTCTTCGTTGGCAGGCTAGCTGCGATGGTGCATGACCTCAGCAGCTTGGGGTTTTTACTAACAAGAAATGAACAGAGCAACTGTTCATGGACTCTCTTTGCTGGGGGCAGACGAAGAAGAGGCCTGAACCAGCTGCAAGTGCCTCTGAAGTCCTATTATCTCTTTGTTCTGGAGCTTCACAAAAATGAGGTAAATGTCACCAGGCATCAGCTTAGAGGCAGGTGTGCAGGAGTTCTCCTTGGTTTGAAAGAGGCCACTACCCCCTGGGTAATTAGGCCAAGCCCCACTGCATTAAAGATGCTGGTGAGGAGGAACGGCAGTGAGGTGGAAGCTGCTCAGGGCTAGCCAGCTACCTATAATCACAGAGAGGATGAATTGCACAAAGAGCCTCACTGTCCGGGGAGAATTCAAGCTGGCTATTTTTAGACATCACCAAAGGCTCCTAACAGCTGCCAGAAAGTCAAATACCTTAAATTGGGAGCTTCTCAGGGTAAACTGGAGAATCTTCACTGGGGAAAAGTGACATTGCTGCCGGGCGTGGTGGCTCATGCCTGTAATCCCAGCACTTGGGAGGCAGAGACAGGAGGATTGCTGAGTTCAAGGCTTGCCTTGGCTACATAGTGAACTCAGAGCCATCCTGAACTACGAAGAGAGACCCTGTCTCAAAAAAAAAAAAGTGACATTGCTCTACAATAGGCACCGTACCATGTGCTTTTTAGACTTATTCCAGTTCGTAACCATGACCGCTGTGAAGAGTTGGAATTGTTCCCATTTGACAGACGAGGCATCTGAGGCTCAGACTCACTGGCCAGAGTCAATGCAGTGAGTAAGTGAGAGAGCTGAGATCGGACTGGGTCTGTCAGATCCACATTGTCTCAGTGTTTTCCTAACTTTCTGGATTTTGCTGAGGAAAGAAAAGCAAATAAATTCTTCCCCATTATTATGTGGGAGAAAATTTTTGTATCATCTTCTTCTCCCTACACAGAAGAACTTATGAATTATAAAATCAAAGAATCCCAGACACACGCTGAAAGGAAGCAGAGGCCTGAGAAAGGAAGAATAAGACACATACTATGTAAGGATATGTGACTTTTCTGGACTGTCTGAGGCTCACCTCAGCAGATTGGAATTGGTTGGAATTGAGTACCAGGGACAATAAAACAAAAGCACAGCACACAGTTCTGTCAGAGGAAAAAAAAAAATTCCCAGAACTGACAACAGTACACAACATCCACCATGTGCTTTGTAAAGCACAAGTCAAGTGTCTGTTTTCTCAGTGATGGCGTAAGCTGTGGAATACCTTCATCAAGACGGGCGTCAAACAGCAAGAGGAAAACGTTCTGAGCCTTGGGAAAAGCTATTCTTCACTTACGGTTTCAGCGTCACTAACAGGCTGTCAGCACCGTGGACAGCGACCCCCCCATCAACCTAGTTCTTCTATGCGTATTGCTAATGAACCTGACGGCCCAAATCTTGCAAAACCCTTTCAGGCAAATGGAATCCCTTGCATCAGTGTATGAAGCTGTGATGTTTTCAAATCACCAGCAGGCCTCTCCCTCTGGGAGGAGAACTGTACTTGCTGACACAGTTAGCAAACTGCTGTGAAAAATGTAATCCCACTATGGAGGAAGTCCATTTCTTGGTTCTTCTGTAAGAAGGGCAAAGAGTCCACTGCCACAGAGTGTGTGTCAAGACGGAATAGCAGGGTGCCTGTAGACATTTGCTCTGCCAACCTTGTAATGCTTTTGCTGCTGTAGGAGCAACCCATGGCCTCTGAAACACGTCAGCTGCTTCCCCGCACCAAGCAGATGCCCAAGTCAGTGCAGTGCTTGGGAGATAATAAACTCCCGTTGGCTCTTCCCAATCAGAGAGAGCTCTGTGCCGCCTCTCAGGGAAACACCATTAGGAGACTGAGTTAATGCCAGCTAATGACTCTACAAATGGAATCTGCTTCCCACCGTATCTGTTTCCTGGTGTGTTTACTCATTTCTCTGCCTGATATAATGCATACTAGGGACATGCACAAGGGACTTGGAAGGTATCTCTCTGTGCGTGGGGGTCAAGGGTGCCACAGAGAAAAGATATTAAAGATGTTATATTGTTCAGAGCAGGAAACAAAGCAAAAGAAGGGTCTGAGGTCAGGAATAAAGGACTTAAACTGGAGCTAAGGAATTCTCCCCCATCCCCCCCCCCAACAAAGGAGAGATGGGGTTCTGAATCCAAGTCAAGGAGTTGGGTATTTACAATGCTGGAGTGAGTCAGAAATATGGGTCCCAGGCCAGGTTCAGTCTGGAAGAGGCACCAGGGCACTGGAAGTCATGCCTGCCAATCATCTTCAGAAATTACCTTGGGGCTGTTGCACACTCAACCCCCACTGCCCGTATCTGTCTCCCATTCCTCAGTGGCTTGTTCTGAGTCTCAGAATTCTCCCTTCTCCATCATAAGATCTTACGTCTCTTTCAAGACCTTTATCAAATGCTTCCTCCTCTTCAGATCCTTCCCCTGGGGCCCCCACTTCAACTCTCTGTGCCTCAGTTTCCACACGTGCAAAACAGAGACACCACCCAAGACGGTGTTCCAGCATAACACTCAGCCCATCCTCATGGCTCGCTCTGGGTTTTGGCCCGTGACTAGAATACACGGCTTTCCATTCACATGAAACACCTTTCGAATAAGATTCAACTCAGATGCTTCTCTTCAGCACCTGCAGAAAGAGCCTGTGTAGTCCTCTGTTTATGTCTTGTATAATTGGGCGATTCCACCAGTGTTGGTCTGTTGCCCACTAAATAGTCACCTCCTTGAGGACAAGGGCTATGCTTTGTTCCCTACAGAGCCTCTCCATGCCTAGTCCACATGGGATCTCAGCCAGTGTTCTGGCTCAGCAAAAATCCCAGGAGTCCCAGTGTGACACATCACCCAGCATCTGCCTTCTCACTCAAGTTGCCCCTACTCCCATCTCAGCCATGGTGGCCTCAAGGTTCACAAAGCTTAGATTTTCCTTTAGAGTCTTCAGCTGCTGGGGCCCAGACTTCAATCCTTGTACAATGACAATTCAGAGCAACTGTGGTGATATAGAGAAAGTAGGTCTCCATTCCTAGCAGAAAAGATTCCTTTCTTGGACATAATAGAAAGATACTTTTCTAAAATGGTGTAAAACCCCATCCAGGGCAGCTCTATCAGCACAGAAGTGGGAAAGCTGGGGGGCCAGCAGCATCTCTGGCAGCCTCAGGGGGCAGCTCCCAGCAGCCTCCCAGTCATTCCATTGCAACATGGGCAAAATGCACTAATTTTAAAGACTTCCATGAATGTGCCAAGGCTTACGTATTTCAGCTAACTGAACAGTATTTGATGGTCCATGAAAGTATCATTAGACTTATATTGGTGGTCACAATAGTGTGTGCATGTCTAGTGGAGAGAGAGGGAGACAAAGAAAGAGAAAAAGAGGAGAGACAGAGAGAGACAGAGAGAGAAGGAGGAAGAATGGCCATTTTCCAGCCGTCTGAACATTAATCAAAGGAATGTCTGGCTGATGACGTATACACCCCATACCTGGTTATCTATCTGCCTCAACCCACAGCATATTTTGGTGGCAACAGCTTTCCCTCTGCACACTCCGGACTTTGAGACCATCTCTTCAGAAGGTCAAAGAGTCACCCTTCAAATAACTTGAATATTAGCACAAAAGGGATTGGTTGTGAGAATGATAAATCTGCCATCAAGTTAAAAGGTCATTACAGTATGGGCCAGAGTTTTAGCTCAGTGGTTCCGGCGCCTGCCTCGCAAGTGCAAGATCCTGAGTTCGATCCTAATGACCACACATAATGCTGGGCGTGGTGACTCACGCCCACCAGCCATCAATACCACATACCACAGTGCCGGGCATGGTGGTTCACGCCTGTCATCCCAGCACTCGGGAGGCAGAGACAGGAGGATTGCTGAGTTTGAGGCTTGCCTGGGCTACATAGTGAGCTCAGGGCCAGCCTGAACTACAAAGCAAGACCCTGTCTCAAAAATAAATAGATAGATAGATAGATAGATAGATAGATAGATAGATAGATAGATAGATAAAAGGTCATTACACTAACAGCTAAGCCAGAGAACCACTGTGTGGACACCCTCTAGCCTGCTCCCACATACCATCTCTGCCCTCAGCTAGCCAGGCCTTCAGATCTGGACCGAGGTGACCACAGGAGAGGTAGATGGTGCATCTGCTTTTAGAAACTGGCAGGCTCACAAGTTAATCGCACGCTCCCCCCTATTTATTGCAGAGCAAAGCTTGCATGAGGCTTCAGAAATGTGGGACTGAAACCATTGAACGTATTATCAAGCAATGAATTTTTATAAATAATGAAATTCACACAGAAGAAGGTTTGCTCTGCAAATGGGTGTTAACTTTCTGCAAATTGACCTATGTGGACAGAACTATATTCTAGATAAGAGACTGTAGGGATTTATCTGGGAGCGCTTCAAAAATGCAGAATCTCGGGCCAGAGGGTTAGCTCAGTGGTTCCGGCGCCTGCCTCGCAAGCGCAAGGACCTGAGTTCGATCCCCGGTTACCACATATAATGCTGGGCGTGGTGGCTCACGCCTGTAATCCCAGCACTCGGGAGGCAGGGACAGGAGGACTGCTGAGTTCGCGGCGGCTTGCCTGGGCACCATAGTGAGCTCAGGGCCAGCCTGAACTACAAAGTGAGACCCTGTCTCCAAAAAGCAAAAAAAAAAAAAAAAAAAAAATGCAGAATCTCGTGGACTTGTTGAATCAGACTACATACAAGCAAGACTCCCTGGAGAGAGGCCAGGTGCATAGAGATCAGAGAATCCCTGGCCAGAGGGCTAGAGAGGTGTCCTGACATCTGTCCTCACCTCTGATTGACCGCGCTGGGTGGGAAGTCACCTGGAATTACACTGGGTGGCAACCAAGAAATTCCCCTCCGAAGTTGGTAACACAAGCCAGCCAGAGCGTTTGCCCATGCGGAGAACTAGACTGTGTGGCAACTTTACTTAAGTTCATTAAGCCTCAGTTTCCTCACTGTAAATGGGGATAATTAACAATAGCCATTACCTGAAAAGATGCAGGGGAGAAAAGATGTAGGGAAGATAAGGGGACCGGGAGACTCACCGAGGAGGGGCCACAGATGGGGGCAACAGGGCAAGAGACACACCCTGTGTGGAGACAGGGAGATCCAGGGAGGTGAGGAGATGGAGGTGGGGGTGCTCGAGGAGGCCCCGGAAGGGGCACGAATTGGACACGTGCTTGGCTTCGGACAATACCTGGTAGTATTGTAGTAGTCTTGACAAACTGTCACAAGCTGTTGTTAAACACCCCTCTCTTCTCAGCGCTGTTAGATCTGTCTGTCTGTCTGTCTGTCTGTCTGTCGCCTATTTGTCCGTGCCATGCTGGGGAGGGAACTCAGGGCTTCTTGCATGCTAGGCTACTGCTCTACCACCGAGCTGTGCTTCAGGCAACCCTCACTTCGGAAGGGGGACAATGACAGGACAACGATCCCCGCCCTCTCCTTCCACCCCCTCCTTTCCTGAGTTTGGAAACCAGAGTTTCCAGAAGGCTCAAACCAAAAACACCAACAAAGCCCTGATGGATTGTCCCCGAGACTCAGTTTCCCCATCTTTGAAATGGGAACAGGTAAAGACTAGAGCCCAGTTTGAGGCCCATGGGGAAGATCAGATATGCTAGTCTACAGAGTGCTCAGTCAAGGACAAGGGATTTCATTATCACCGTCAGAGCTGCCATCAGAGCAAATCTGCCTTGAGAGAAGCGGGGAGCAGGATAGGCACAGTTCGGCCTCAGAAGCAGGGAGTGGGGTGCAGCTGGCGCGGAGGCAGGAGGGAGGCGGAGGCTGTGGGCAGCGGCTGGCCCGGGAGGGACAGGAGCCCAGGAAGGCGCAGAGCAGAGCTCGGGGCTGATAGCCGACGGGGTGAGGGCAGGGCCGACTCACGTACACCTGCGGGCCGACTCCTGGGCCAGCTGCAGCCGGTAGACCGACAGGCGGTTGGCCCCGCCGCACACGCTGCCGCGCTCGCCCTTGCACTCCATGTCGCACTCGGCCTCGCTCACGTTGGCCGCCTGGATCTTGTGGCCGCAGTAGCACTCGGCGCCGAACTCCAGCCCGGCGTACAGGTAACCCCTGGGGGAGACCGCTGTCAGGCAGGGCAGGTGCCGCCCTGGAGCCCGAGGGCCGGGGTGGGGGCTCACCGAGGAGGGGCCACAGGTGGGGCGACAGGACAAGAGACCCAGGGCAGTGCGGAGATGGAGGAGGGGCTGCCGGAGGGGACCCCCGCAAGGGGTGAAGGGCTCTGTGGGGGAGGCATGTCCGAGGGACCGGGAATCTAGGCTGGGAAGGGGAGTTAGGAAGCCTTAGTGGGAGCCCAGGGACAGGGGGATGGGGGGGCCAGGACACCCCAAGGACCATCCACCACTACACACCTACCCGCACAGGCACACCATCTCCACATTCATACCCGCCTGCTCACACCCCAGCATATGGCCCACCGTGCACGCACGCACGCACGCACTCCAGAGCCTGTGGTCCCGCATCCCACGCCGGCCCCTGCCCCCTCCCTGCAGGAGACGCGAGACATTCATATCTGCAAGTCTGGCCCCTTTATTCCAGACACATCACCCGGAAACAGTCCCTTCAGGTCCTTGGAGCAGGAATGGGGCCAAGGAAGGAGGCAGCTGCTCTCTGGGCCTCTGGCCACGGCAGGCTGAGCTCACATGCGCAGCCAAGTAAGAAATTCCTTCCCCTAAAACAGAAACATCCAGGCGCTGCAAGGTTTGCAGCTATTTTTTTTTTTTCCTCAGTGGCGGATTCCTTTCCTAAAAAGGCTCTCAGTGGCTACTCAGTCTATAAACAAATGAAGAGCTCCGCTTGCTCAAGCCCCCAGTAGGGCCACAGCAGGAGGATAAAGCAAGATCCTCAGGGTTCTTCCATCCAGCGCGAGCTCAGGGACGTTCTCCAGAAGGCCCTGCGGGGAGCAGCCTGTAGCCACCGACAATAAGGAGCCCCCAGTGGGCGCTGGCAGCTCACGTCTCACTCTGGCCTGCAGTGTGCTGGCTGGAGGGACTGACTCCGGCCTCTACCTGCCCTGGTGACACGGGGTGGCAGCTGACACTGCTCCACCGACCTGCTCCCCCAGGACAATGCAGCCAGGACAGCTTAGGTGATCAGACCCAGCATGATCCTGGGGCTTCGCCGGGCTCCTCCCCCTACCCCGCCTCAGTCTTTCTTTGTTTTCCACCCTTGGTTCTCAGAGGTGGAGAGCAGAGGCAGGAAACTCATGCCTGGCAGGATTTACCAGCTTCTGGACCAGGAAAAGAACAACCATGCCAGGGGATCTCCTGATTCGGGGGGTGGTACTTCTACAATGCGTTCACCAAATCTTGGGCACTCTTTCTTAGCTTGGGCTGGACTTAGGGACTGCTGAGAAATAGAAGACAGAAGAAAGTTGCTGTAGTTTGGATCTTGAGTGTCTCTCAAAGGTTCACACTGGAGGTTTGGTCCCTGGAGTGTTGCTACTAGAAGGTGGTAGAACCTTTAAAATGTAGGACCAACCAAGCGTGGTGGCATACACCTGTAATCTCAGTACTCAGGAGGCTGAAGCAGGAGGATCACTATGAGTTTGAGACTGGCCTGGGATACAACAATAAGTTCAAGGCGAGGGTGAATTACATAGTAAGACTCTGTCTCAAAAAAAAAAAAAAAAGGTGGGACTTATAGGATCATCCTTAAGGAATGGCCTGGGGAACCTCACCCCCTTTCTCTTCCTCTCTTTTGATCCTTGGCCCTGAGGCAAGAAATTTTGCTCAACCACATGGTCAGCGATGCAACCAGCTACTTGCTTGTACAAGTACAATTCTGGACCCTCACACACATATTCAAAGACTCCTGCACACACAATTGTTGAAAGATCAAGTATTGGTGTTAGGCTCATAAACACAGCCAGCTTCCCTATATACACTGTATACAAACTCACTCCCAGGCATTCGTGTACATGTGCGTGTACACACCTACATGCACACACACACACAGACTCACACACACACACACACACACAATATCTCACATAGCTGCACAATCACAAACTCCCATAGGTCAATTCTTAAACAGTATTGTTCATTCACATGTATGTAAATTTACACACACACACACACACACACACACACACACACACAATGGTTTCACCGTGCCCGTGTGGTCAGGGCTCTCACCCTCTGACACAGCCTCCCACAGCAAGACAAAGAACTTCACCGCAGGAGCCGGAGGAGGAAGGGGTGGGACAGACCTGTATCAGGGCCCTACCTTTCAGCGCAGTTGTCCTGGCAACGGAAGATAGTCATCTTTTTGTAGTCAAAAAAGGACACACCTCTCAGCGCCCGACTCTGCGTGTCATCCAGGTAGCAGCCGATGTACTTGGCTTTGGGGAGAGGAGAAAAGTCAGATGCGGCTGGGGACACAGGTGACAAGGGTACAGCAGGAAGCCTCCGCCAGCTCTGCACGGTGGCCAGTGGCCTTGTTGAGCTTTCGGGACCTACTTCTTCCTCTGGGTTGTGAACGCTGGCAGAGGCGGAGTCCTGTCCTTAGAGGGCCCGTCCTGTTCCTGGTCAGTCTCCAGAGCCTGCAGCCCACTCCCTTGCCCCCCCCCCCACCACTTGAGGTCTCCTGGTGACAAATGGGCACCCATAAACCCAAGCCAAGGGGTTTTAAATCATTTTTGAAAATCCAACCACAGGGCCAGAGGTTCAGCTCAGTGGTTCCGGCGCCTGCCTCACAAACGCAAGGCCCTGAGTTCAATCCCCAGTAACCACATACAATGCCGGGCGTGGAGACTCACGCCCACCAGCAGTCAATACCACATACCACAGTGCCGGGCGTGGTGGCTCACGCCTGTAATCCCAGCACTTGGGAGGCAGAGACAGGAGGATTGCTGAGTTCGAGGCTTGCCTTGGCTACATAGTGAGCTCAGGGCCAGCCTGAATTACAAAGTGAGACCCTGACTCAAAAAAAAAAAAAAAAAACAACCCAACCACAAACTATACACTTTGTTTTCTTAAAGTGCTTCCTGGTAAACACACAAGATAGCACTTTACAGTTTACATGACGTCTTTCCCCACTTCTTAAGCCTTATTAGTATCTAGCTACACACTTTAGTAAGCACTTTATACACATTGGCTCATTGAATCTTCGTAATGACCCTATGAGAATGTTATTCCCCTTCGGTCCAGGAGGAGAAAGTAATAACAGAGGGGTAATGTCACTTGTTCAAGGGTCACGGTGGGATACGTGAAGGCCGAACCGGACCCCAAGCAAGCTGCCTCCAGAGCGTGTGTTCTAAACAGCTGGTTTCTTGAGCCAGGGAGCCCTTGAGAAGCTCCGTGCGAGGCAGGGACACTGGCATCTGCAGGTTCTTTCCTTAGAGGGCCAGCAACGGGAAGCGGCCTGCCTGAGAACGCAGCTCCCTGGGGCCACACTAAGCCGTGGCTTGGGAGCCAGTGTCTCCACGTCCCACAGACTCACCCTGGAGGCCCCGCTTCCCCGCGCCCGGGACTCTGAACGTCGCACTGCCTCCATCCTCACCCTCCACCTGTACAGACATCACGCACAACAGGTGCCCAGAGACTTGCTGAACGAACAAGTGACCCTGCATTGCCTTATCTGTCGGCGGGAGGGACTGGAAGACACACAGTCCTTCCTCCGTGCTCTGAGGACACAGGCACGTTACACATCGCGGCCTGACAATGGGCTGAGCTCTGTGGGTCAGAATATAGATACTGAGCGTGTCTCCTGCTTGTCCCAGGAAAGCCCTGGTGACCTCTCCCCCACCTGTCTTTAGGGCCGGCTGTGACCCGCACGGCATGATCTCTCTGCTAGCTTTATCGCCCTTCTGAGCTCTTCTGTGGGGTGATACCGGTCCACTCACACCACCTCTTTCCACCCTTTCCCAGGGCTCAATCTCGAAGTCCTCCGAGTCCCACAGGTCACTCGAGGGCTGCTTAATGGTCAAGTTCACACAGTCTATCAGCTATCAGCTCCTCTCCGCAGCGACCCAGAGACTGCTGAGGTAGCAAGGGCCTGGGCTGAGTCATTTATCTGAAGCCCAGAAAACGGCATCCAAAGCACCTTCCCGGTGGTGTGGGGTTTTCTCCTTTTTCCCTTCACCTCAATTAATCTTTTCAAGAAAATTTGCTGTCTCTGATTGAGGCAATTTGTTAAAAAGGCAACTGAACACAAACTAATTTGTATGTCTCCGACTCATTGTTTGTGACTAGATTCGCGGCCAGAGGCAGCCCCATTCGTACTGGATGAAGCCACCAAAGCTGGGTTCAAATCCTGAGTCTGACATTGGAGTGGTCTCAAAATATGACTCCAGGTTTTTGTTCCCTAATAATGGAGATTGAACCCGGGGCCTTTGCACTGAGTTGCTTCCCAGCCTCTTTTTATTTTTTATTTTGAAACAGGCTAGTTCCACATGCTGGACTCAATTTTGAGTTTCTCGTGACTCAGTCTCCCAGAATGCTGGGATTATAAGCTTATGCCATCATGCCTGGTTGATTCAAGTTCTAGAAAATATGATCCCACCCCCAGAACTAAAGTTTGACTAGGAGTGTTGTAAGTTGAATTGTCCTCCCCCCATCCCAAGAAAAGATATATTGAAGTCTTAACCTCCAGAACTTCAGAACCTCACCTTATCTGAAATAGGGTCACCATACTTGTAACTAAGTCATAAGGCCACACTGGAGCACAGGCCCCAAGCTAGTATGACTGGTGACTTTGTAAGAAGGTGGCCACATGCCGAGACAGAGGTATAAGAAGACTGACTTATAAACAAGGAAGCAGCGACAGGAACAGGGTAGCGGCAAGCCAAGTAATGCCAAGGTTGGCCTAGACACTAAATATCAGGAGGCAAGCGAGGGGCAAACACCCCTTTAGTGCTTTCTACAGTGAATGGTCCAATCGATGCCTTGATTTTGGAATTCCAGCCTTCAGAAGTGTGATGGGAGAAACCTCTGTACTTTAGGCCCTCTAGCCTGTGGACTCTATTACAGCAGTTATGGAAAACACATAAAGGCTGTTGTTAAGATTGCCATTAAGTGAGAGGAATCTGTGTGCTGAGACAAATGCAGGTCCTGGCACAGACTAGAAACTCAAGAAATAATTCTTCTACTGGGGGATTTCCCCATCTTCTGGGAGGGGTCCCTCAAGACAACCAATGGTGCTGTCTGGGTTTCCTTGTGCACCGGTTGAAATTTCTGCTCACATGGAGGTCCTTGGGGCAAAGGGACTTACCAGTCACTCTGGCCAAGGATACAGGTCCTGCAGGCCATGCGCTGCCCAGGAGGCCAGCTGGGGTGACCCACAGATGGGCTGACTCTGGGTTTCCCAGGAGTTTCTCCCATCAGAATTTTCTTCTCAACCCCCAGGACTATCCAGTATTTTTTTTTTCAAATTAGATATAGTTGTCACTAAGTATAGAAGACCTTTTAATAAAATAAAATGGGGCTGTAATAGGGAAGGCAGGGAGTACTATAAACAAAGTATATGCCCAGAGATCCCACGGAGGGGACAGGCAGATTCTATGCCAGTGACATGGCCATGCCTGGGAGTGGATGGTTGGGTTTTGTACCATCTTATTTCCATCTCTTTCTCTTTTTTCTAGGCTGTGCACATTTATATGACTTTATTCATTAGGTAAAACTGATGTTTTAAAAATACAATTTATCTTTTTACCTACTTATCTCCATCTGTCCCTTGAGGACTAAGAATGTCCTCAGAGGGGAAACTGAGTCTCCACTTCCCAGCACAGACCTGGGCACATAGTAAATGAATAACAGATTTGGGTTGAATGAATAACCAAATGAATGAAAGGAAGTAGGTCCTGTGTATTCTTTTTTTTTTGAGACAGGGTCTCACTTTGTAGTTCAGGCTGGCCCTGATCTCACTATGTAGCCCAGGCAAGCCTCAAACTCAGCAATCCTCCTGTCTCTGCCTCCCAAGTGCTGGGATTACAGGCGTGAGCCACCACATCTGGCATTGCAGTGTGTGGTACTGATTGCTGGTGAACATGAGCCACCACACCCAGTATTATATATGGTTACTGGGAATTGAACCAGGGACCTTGTGCTTGCCAGCCAGTCACCAGAACCACTGAACTGAATCTCCAGCCCAAGCCCTGTGTATTCTTTAAGAGACCCTCTAGCTCAGTAGTTAATAATAAGAGCCATTTGCTGGTACAAATTCTCAATATTGCATGTGATCATGATGTGTACATATAATGTACCAATAAAGATTCAAATTTAAAAAAGAGAATGAGAGCTTTGGACTCAGACAGATCTGGGTTCTGTCTCTGAGCTGTGTGACACTGGGTAAGTCATTTAACCTTTCTGGGCCTCTTTTTTTTTTTTTAATCTCTGAAATGAGGGTCAATAATTCTTACATGTGGGGTTGAAGACAGATTAGGGACACACAGTCCCTGACTCAAAGCAGACCCCCAGTGCCAGGCAACTGTGACACCTTCAGCTGGAGGAGATGAGGAGGAGGTGGCCCTGCCATCCCTCCCAAGACTGCAATCTAAACTTTGCCACACCCCCTTCATGCCCACCCAACCCTCTATAATCAGGCAAGTGGAGACAGCACAGGCTTTGAAATCAAACTGGGTTTGGTTCCTGCCTCTGCCCCGACAAGTGGTGTGACTTTAGGTAAATCATTTTACTTCAGTGCAATTTTTCCTCTGTGAATCTAAAGTATTACTCATCTAGCCGGCATACAGTAAGTGCTCAGTGCAGGTCAGGGCCTGAAGCAAGAAGCCAGTGACTGTTATAGTTCAGATTATCTGAGTTACCGGGCTGAGGAGCCCTGGGCAAATTGCTAAGCCTCTCTGTGCCTAGGTTTCCACCCATTAGATGGAGTTATCATCAGTTGACCTCACTGGATGTCTACAGAGATTATAAGCAGTCACACATGCACAGTACTCAGAATGGTCCCTGCCACTTAACAGTTGATCTGCATGAGCATCTCAGCAGCCATCTGATGTCAAATACTCTTTATACCAAAGAGAAGACTGACTCTCGGAGAGGAACGGACCTATCCCAGGCTGCACAGCCAGCAAGCTGAAGAAGGCTCTAACAAGGTTGATGAGGCGCCTGGAACATTTGTAGGTTCCATCTACCCTGGGGGAGCCAGACTTCCTGCCCAGGGCCAGACCAGCCCTTCTCTCTCACTCCTAGCTTATGTTAGGCACTGAATTTTCTACAGCTTTAATGTTACATCAACACATAGAACAGACCCCTTGTAGGCTCAGAAGAAAGCCAAATGTATTTAGCGTCAAGTCAGAGAAGCGTCTCATTTTTATCAGTGTTAATATAAGATGTTGTCTCTCCTCGCTGAACTCTTGAATAAGTTCATCAAGTACAGGCTGCATTTGTGTCTTCTTAATAACAGTGCTTGATTCCGAGAGCTGCCAACTGAGGGCCCTGAGTCAGGGCTGCTTTATTATGTCCTCTTTTTCTTCTCTTTGCATTTCATAAAATATGACTGCTAGTCTGGGAGTGGAAGGTATTAGAATGGTGTCAAAGAAGGATCACAAGCCTTGGGATTAAACAGATCTTGTTTTAAGCTTCAGTTTTTCCTACAATCTACCTGTATAATTCAGAGAAGTGAATTATATCTAAGTTTCAGTTATACTACTTGTGAAGTACGGATAACAACAGTATCTAACTATTGAAGCAATGAAACTCTCACAGCATAGCATAGTCCATAATGCTGCTCAGTAGCCATTAGTTACTACTACTAATGGCAGCAACTCTTCAATAATCTATAATAAAATAGATGGTGTGATAAGAACTTGACATATGAAAAGCAAGGGGAATAGTGTCCGCCATGAAGTAGGATCTCAAGAAATGGCAAGTACTGTCATTAGCAGTAACACCTGCATAACACCCTCTCTTGGTATCCACGGGTGGTGGGTTCTAGGACCCTTATGGAAACAAAACCCATGGATACTTGTGGCCCTTACATATAATGGTGTAGTCTTTGCATGTAACCTACACACATCCCTATGTTTATTTACATCATTTCTAGATTACTTACAGGAATTGATACAATGTCAATGCTATGAAAATAGTTGTTATAGGAATGATGACAAGAAAATATCTGTACAGTGTTCAGAACAACTTTTCTCCCAAATGTTTTCTCTTTGTGGTTGATTGAGGATGTGGAACAGATCTTGAGGTCTGACTGTATTTAATTCTTAGAACAAATGGAAGATGTCACTATTTTGTGTATATCAACTTTATATTCTGTAGGGAGTCTAGCCAAGCACAGGCAATTACGATTCATTAAAAGACCGTGATAGGAAACAGAGGAGAAGCACTTGACCAGGCCTGCAAAGAACTTAGGGTAATTTCATGGAAATAGGAAAAACTGAGACTGAAAGAAGAGTAGAGTTAACATTGTGGGGAAACTCTCAGCAGGAGGCGAGTCATTCACTCATTCATTCATCCAGTTGCTCTTGGATACAGCAATGGGTTTGGAGCACCGATTTTGCACCGGGCGCTGTCCGCGGTGCTGACGGGAAACAATGTGCCTGATAGTATTGGAGTGGAGAGAGATATCTACAGGGAAGCGGACACGGGCGCAAGATGCTTGCACGTGGTGGTAAGTGCTGTGACAAAAATAAAGCTGGAGGGCCGGAGGGTTAGCTCAGTGGTTCCGGCGCCTGCCTCGCAAGCACAAGGTCCTGAGTTCGATCCCCGGTTACCACATATAATGCTGGGCGTGGAGACACGCCCACCAATAATCAACACCGCATACCACAATGCTGGACGTGGTGGCTCACGCCTGTCATCCCAGCACTTGGGAGGCAGAGACAGGAGGATTGCTGAGTTCGCGGCGGCTTGCCTGGGCACCATAGTGAGCTCAGGGCCAGCCTGAACTACAAAGCGAGACCCTGTCTCAAAAAGCAAATAAGTAAATAAATAAATAAAATAAAGCTGGAGGGCTGGAGATTTAGCTTAGTGGTTCCAGCGCCTGCCTCGCAAGCGCAAGGCCCTGAGTTCGATCCCGGTAACCACATACAATGCTGGGCGTGGTGACTCAGGCCCACCAGCCACCAATACCACATACCACAGTGCCAGGCGTGGTGGCTCACGCCTGTAATCCCAGCACTTGGGAGGCAGAGGCAGGAGGATTGCTGAGTTCCAGGCTTGCCTGGGCTACATAGTGAGCTCAGGGCCAACCTGAACTACAAAGCGAGACTCTGTCTCAAAAATGAATGAATGAATGAATGAATGAATGAATGAAGCTGGAGAGTGTGCCATGACCAGATCATTTGAATTAAGACACTCTGGGGATATCTAAGGGAAGTGAGGGTTTGGCTAGAGACCCCATGGAAAGGGAAAGGCAGCCATGCAAAGTCGGAGGGAAGAGGACCCCAGGTAAAAGGGACTTCAGATGCATGGATCCACATTGATGAATGGACTTGGGGTGTTTAACGGACAACAAAAAGGGCACAGACAGTCTTGGGAGGGGTGAGGAGTGTTACAAGATGGGGTTGGAATGGTGGCCCTGGAGAAGAGTCTAGGCAAGATGGGGGTGCATCTTAAGATGGAGGCTTGTGAACTTTGAGGCTTTCAGAGGACCAGAGAAGGCTTGGAGTGGCCAGGATGAGGTGGAGCTTGGTGAGTGGAGGAAACAAACAACAAAAAAGCTGTTATTATTTCTCCATCAGAGTGGCACCCCGGTCTTCACCTATACTCACAGGACCCACCCCATATCTAGGAGCTGCATGGCAAGTAGGTGCCTTCATGACTGTGGTCTCATTAACTCTCATGACTGCCTGGGTGGGAACAACTTTTCTTGCCCATTTTATAGACTTCAAAACCGAGGCACAAGAAGGTGAAGCCATTTGCTTGGATCACACAGCTGGCTGGGGTAGGGCTGGGATAGGAACTGAAGTCTTCTCATGTATTCCTCCTCTTCCTCCCGCTCCT
>PVIC010005424.1:0-57960 GCA_004025085.1 Thryonomys swinderianus
AAAAAAAAAAAAAAAGGTTTAAGGCAGCTGCTTTTCATGAACAACATTAAGAAAAACTTTAAGCAAAGCACTATATCTGTAAATGGTCTCATTCTATAATAAAATTTTTTCTTGAACTTCTTGTCAAATTTTAGTAAACTTACCTTTTTTCCTGCTATGAAGAGAGAATTAAAGTATCAGAATTGAGATTAGCATAATTGCTACGCAAAACCTAGCCTGCAGTTTTCTTTCTCTTTGCTAATATCTTTTTTTTTTTTTTTTTTGAGACAGGGTCTTGCTTTGTAGTTCAGGCTGGCCCTGAGCTGTGTAGCCCAGGCAAGCCTGGAACTCAGCAATCCTCCTGCCTCTGCCTCCTGAGTGCTGGGATTATAGGCGTGAGCCACCATGCCCAGCACTATGGTGTGTGGTACTGATTGCTGGTGGGCGTGAGTCACCACGTCCAGCATTCTATGTGGTTACCGGGATCAAACTCAGGACCTTGCACTTGTGAGGCAGGCGCCAGAACCACTGAGCTAAATCTCTGCCCCTCTCTTTGCTAATATCTTAAAGCTGAGTAGTTGTACCCACTTGTAATCACAGCACTTAGGAGGCTGAGGCAGGAAGATCGCCATGAGTTCAAGGCAGCCTGCGCTGCATAATGAGACCGTCTTTAAAAAAATGTACTATGTTTCACACAAGAACAAAGATTATTCTAAAGTTACATAAGAACTATAAAACAATCTCTCAACTATCTTTCCAAGTATTTTCACTAAAACTTTAAAGAAACATTCTCAACACGTATAAACAAGACATCACCTAGTGTACTTTTCAGATGTGAAAATCGCCAATTAACTGGCTTAAATAGATACTCAAACATTTGACATAAAAAACCTTAAGTCTGTCTTCTAATTTAAGTTTCTAGCTCTCTGGAGGCAGCACCTTTGAGTTAGGACAAATCTATCAGCACTAAGTTTTACAGTTAAACTGTAAGTATCTTCAGGCAAATAGTCCACTTGATTTTGCGATTCATGGGGCTGGATCTAAATGTGTAATGTAGTTGCTTATTTAAATAACAGCTATTGGCACCTAATTTTAAGACTGACGGCTTTCCAATATGTTACTGCCCTTCCAATCACACTTAAGCAGCAACCTGAAACTTGATGATGCCAAATTAATGATTACTGTTGCGGCTGTGAGAGCCGCAGCCTCTCCTTCACTCGTAAGCTACCCGGAGCCTGGGTGGGAGGCAGCAAATGAAAGGCTGCATTCTGCCTCCTGCAAGAACAAGCTCGTGATCAGTCTGCTGTCACAGGTCATTTAACAGACAACAATGACCTAAGAGGAAGGAAACTGTCAACACACTGTCTCGAGAAAAAATACACCATCTTCGGGCACAATCGTCCCCATTGTTTTTTGTCTGTTTGAGGCTGACCTGTGACCCTCCCCTCCCAGGGGTGTCCTGTTCAGTTTCAAACTGCCAGCCTTCAGCGCTTTCTTTTCTTTCCTCCAGAATAATTAAAAATATTACCGCCAAAAGTATAATGTGAGTTACTTTGAAGATACAAAGCAGACCATCTTAAACAATGGAGAGTACATCTGAATTCTAAATTCTATAAAGGAAAGAGCCCCTTAAAATAAGGGAACAATACCTATAGTTTACTATCATTCAGATAAACTACCAAGCTTAGAAGGGCACATACAGCATAAAATCCATGTGTTTATAGCTTCAGCCAATAACAGGAATTTATTGAATGCTGTCATTGACGTTATGAACACAGAAAAGTAGAAGGCATAATTTTAAACTGAACGTCAGAGCTTATTACCTGTTGGGAAAATAAGATAAATACCTAGACAAGTGCCTAGAGCAGCTTCCTACATTAATACACAAAGCGCTGCATGGCCCACCATGGCAGAGAATGCAGCGCATTAACAGATGTCCCTTCGGCAGCAGGAGAAGTTGAGGGCTGCGGTGTGACTTTTGTTTCGAAGAGTCACTCGGGGTTCGGGTCTGGAAACCGGGAACAGACGCCTTGTGCGAGGGGCAGCGTGGGCAGCGTCAGACGGGAAGGAGGTCGGAGCACCACAGACAGCTCCGGCGGACAGACACAGAACCGGGAGCCAGACAGGGCTGAGCAAGGGTCATGACGCACCACAGCCTCGCCCTGGACACCTCGGCTGGGCCGGGCCTCCCGATAGCGCTGGGGCCGGGCCCGCACTTCCCAGGGAGGGGGGTATGACAATGCTTCTCTGGTAGGGTCTGGAGAGGCCTGGGGCGCCTCAGTGGTTGAGCAGGACCCCGTATCCACCACCCCTGAGAGTCCTTTGTCCTTTCTGTGGACTCTTGCTTCGGGACCTGCTTTCCCTTTGGACCACTGTCACCTAAGTGGCTGTACGTGCAACCTTATTGGCTGCTCATACCTGTAACCCATGTTGTACATATGTGGTTTTGCTCTATAAAACTTTTCTATAAAATGGGATCCCTGGTGACTCATTCAGATCCCTGCCTGCCCCTCAGGAGCTGTCCTGTCAATAAATATCCTCGTTGTTCCTAGAGTTAATTCTTCCACTTTACAGAACACGAACTCAGTGATTCAGTCACCTAGCAGATTGGGAGACAGTGATCCAGAGTTTATCTCCTATATCGGTAGGTATGTGGGTACAACCTGGGAGGGACAAGGCGACCAGGCGCCTGAGAGGAGTTGGGGTTTGATAAAATAAGTGGAAGTGGGCAGAGCGCAATCTTTAAACTTCAGCAGATTTCTATTTAACTTGACTTTGATTCAGTAATGTGGTTTGTGAGGCCTTGGTTGTCAGTACTTCTAGAAAAGGCATGTAAGTCACATGATCAGTGTCTGGGAGAGTTTCCTGGGAAGGAGTGTACAGGAGAGAGGTAGGAATTCAAGCCAGGTCATTCAGGCGCGAGAGAGCAGAACCAGCAGAAGGAGCGAAAGGCGAGGAGGTAGGAGCTGAGCCCTAGATAACGCAGGAGACCCCACACCTGACGCCACCAGCGGTGCAGGGAGACCCCGCACCTCAGTGGTGCAGGGAGACTCCATACCTGACTCTGCCAGTGGTGCAGGGAGACCCCATACCTGACGCTGCCAGAGGTACGGGGACATCAGCATGGATTCTCCTCAAGGCCTGGGGGAACCAGCTGGGCTCTGGACACAAACTGAAGTAATATATGTGTTGAATTTCAGACATGGGCCTCAGCTGACGGTAGGGCTGACAGGTCACAGTAACCTCTGGGTCTGTGACTGAGAAACTAGCCATGGAAAAGAGAGATTTGGGTCAAATCAAGACTGATGAGGCCATTCAGGGAAACAAACTCCAAAAGAGTGTTTAGCAAAGAAAGAACAGGAACCAGCTCATAGCGAGGAGGAGCCCATGAAGGGAACAAAGAGGCTCACCAAGGGAAAAGGGGAGAACGAAGTGCGACTTTGAGGAAGCCAGACCCAGGCTGCACCAAGCCTGGAAGTCAGCCCCGCATGGCCTGGGACTCGCCTTGGTGCTGGACTTGTCCCCGCCTAGCTGTGGGAGCCCGGAGACTCTCCTAACCTTGGCACAACTGCTTCCCACCCTGGGAAAGGAGCCTTGGAAGCAGTGTGGGCGCAGTTTGTATTAATGAAGTCAACCTCGATGGCCATGGAAAGTATCCGTCCTTCCTTCCTGTGACCCTAGGCAGTGTCCTGAGCCGTTGCCCTTGGACTCCCAGATTCCAGGCTGTTTTGCTTCTGTCTGTGATGGGTGCCCTCTGCCCCCAGCTCACAGGGTGAGCTCTAAACACTGTGGAAGAGAGGCCGGCACCGCCTGGCCATCCCAGCCTCGCTGCTGGTCCGAGCCCCGTCAGCCCAGGGTTCCCACAGCTCCCGGCCCACACTGCTGCGCTGCTTTTCCACCCACAGACTCCCCTCTTTGCTTGTTGAACGTGAACTCATCTAATGTGGGACCGCTAGGTATTCTGTGGATGGAGCTCTTCATGGGGGACGCCACTTGGTTCCCCAGTAGTGTGCCACCATCGAGTTCCGCAGCCTCCACACAGGTGACACCACCAACCTGCTCTTCAAGGGCTAGATGAGTTCAGGGCCTGAGTGGACTCCAGGGATTGACCAGACTGTGCCTCACAGAGACAATGGGCTGTTCACTTAGGAACCATCCCTGAGGGCTGGTTGTAACTCAAGGTGGTCAGTGAAGGCTCAGGCTCCCCGCACAGCCCTCAGAGTCTCCCCCATGACAGGCAGAGCTCAGTGTCCTTAGAGAGACGCTGGCCCGGAGTTTCTCAGTGAACCCCACACAGGAAAGGACGCTGCCGGGTTCCTTCCAGAGCTCTTTAGGGGTCAGACTGTACCTGAGGCCATCTGGAAGCACAAGCGGCCAGCATTCGGGTTAGAACTAAAATTTCCCACATAACCCAAGCTGTTCACATGTCTGGCTGGTTACATGAGGGTCCACTGTACTGAGTCGGGCAAGGCCACTGTAGCTTGCTGCGTGGAGCAGCCCACCCCGGGCGTGCCGGCCCTCCAGCTTTCTCTCCGAGGCGCCTTGCTAGCCTAGGCCTCTGTCCTTCCACGTGCATCTCAGAGCCAGCGTACAAAGTTCCAGGAGAATTTTAAAAATGATGATTAAGGGCCAGAGGGTTAGCTCAGTGGTTCCGGCGCCTGCCTCGCAAGCGCAAGGTCCTGAGTTCGATCCCCAGTAACCACATATAATGCTGGGCGTGGAGACACGCCCACCAACAATCAACACTGCATACCACAATGCCGGGCGTGGTGGCTCACGCCTGCGATCCCAGCACTCGGGAGGCAGAGACAAGAGGATTGCTGAGTTCGCAGCGGCTTGCCTGGGCACCATAGTGAGCTCAGGGCCAGCCTGAACTACAAAGCGAGACCCTGTCTCAAAAAGCAAAAAAAAAAAAAAATGATGATTAAACTGAATCTGTAGGTTAATGTAGGAAGATTGTCATAATAATACTGAGTTTTTCTCAAACTAGAAAGTGAATATTTTGTCTGTCCCTTTAGATCTTTTAAAATTTCTCTTAAAATATCTTGTGGTTTTCAGCATAGACATGTATTTTTGTGACATTTTGATGTTAGGAGTGAAATTTAAAACTTTTCATTTTCTGTGCTTGCTTCGGTAGCACATATACTAAAATTTTTCATTTTCTATTATTTCCTTGTAAGTGAATGGAAATATAGTTGATTTCTAAATATTCATCTTATATCCAGAGTCTGCTAAAATAATTTCAATTTCCAAACTTTGTATATTCCTCTGGCTTTTGCTCAGAACAGTGCTTTCTCTGGAACGATTTCCAATAGTCCCTCTTATTCAGTTTTGCTTTCTGCAGTTTTACTGACCAATACAAAAATATTACATGGGAAATTCCAGAAATCAACTATTCCTGTTTTAAATGGCACACAGTCAAGTAGTATGGTGAAACTATGTGCCATTTGGCCATGGGGTCGACTGCAGTGTGGTGGCACCTCTTAGGGTCACCTTTGCCCATGAGCCCCGGGTCCTGTCACATGGCCTGGGCCATTCACCCGCCACCACCTCACCACATAGGTGCTGCATCAGCTAGAGCTCAAGGAGGGTGAATATAGGCAAGAGGATGAAAGAGAGAACAGCCACATGACCTTTGCTGGTGTCTATCGCCATAAATGTTCTATCTGGTTTTGTTATCAATCTCTATGATGCTTGATTTGTCAATTTAACTCCGTGGGGGTGTACAGGAAGAAGCAAAACATGCTCAGGGCCTGGAACTATCTGCAGTGATGGTTTATCGTGGGCATTACCTTGATTGGCTTAGAGATGCTCAGCGATTAGCAAAGCTCACTCTGGGTGTCTGGTGTCTGCGTGGACCCTCGGGTGGCCTCTGGGACTACCCTGGTCCGTGGCCGCTTCCTCTCTGGCTCTTGCCCGGCCTCTGATTCCTGGGTGCTACGGGCTGAGCAGCTTCCCTCCACCATTCCACTTCTGTGCTGAAGCTGACTGTGCACCGATACTGCTGCACCCAGGCCAGCACCAGTCACCTGAGTGGGTCAATATCTGGTTGCGGTGATGAGAAGCTGATCCTTCCCAGCAGTTTCAGCACTACAGGGAATGTGGAGCCAGGGGTCTTTGGCCTCTTGACCTCTGACTGCCTCCTTTTCTTCTGGCTGTTTAGCAGCTAACCCTCGTCTCAGCCTCTTCCCTGGTTTTGTGTGGCACACACTGGTTGTCCCTGGCACTTATGATTCATCCTCACTTTTTATTTAGGATGCCTTCCTGAGGGCCAGGCCGCGGGCAGCTGCTCCTCCCATCTCCACACTGTGGCTTGTCTCCTCCCCTGCCTAGAGGCCCAGTGAGCCTGCTCTGCCCCGGGGAACCACCCTCAGTCACCTTCTGTGTGGCTGGGCTGCGCATGGCCCTTGTCACCTGTCGACGCCTCAGGATACTGCATCTCCCACTTCCATCAGCCATCTCGCCTCTGCCACCACCATCTAGCACATAACTGTGGCATGCACCAGGGAGCAGGCATGGCCCAGACGGGCTGCATGCATCTGAATCAGATCCAGATAGATGGCTTGGTTTCCCTCTGAAGGAGGCCTAGAAAAGGAAAGCCATGTAGAGAAGAAGTTTCTGCTCAATACAGCTCTTCTCACATGTGGCCCAGCCTGAGCTGGCATTCTGTGAATTCATCCTGGTGCCTGTCTCGAGCCTTGCCCTGGGGGCTCTGACTACACAGGCTGTGGTGGCGGACAGTCCACACTGGTCCTGAGGGGCTGAGGTCAGCTCCCTGGCACTGTCTCCCACCTGGAGCCCTCACCACAGTGCAGATCTCCCACGGTGAGGGCTATGTCCCCAGCACTGCGGGGCGACGCCTGGCATAGGACATGCGCAGTGAGCACATGTGAAATATGTGAATAAGAGCCCGAAGTCTGACCCAGGCCCTGTGCACAGCATCCCACAGGCCGTGAGCAGTGCCCAGATGACAGGCCAAGTGTGCTTCTCCTCCAGTGATAGGGTGTCAGCCAAATCCCCCTGATGAGCTTCTGGGTGAGCAGACTGCCCCATCGTGGTAATCTTGGCCCCTTGGCTGCACTCTGGATGCACCCTCTGGCCAGCTCTGTTCTTCCCAGGCTGGCAAGACTCGCACCCACAGCACCCGGAAGCCACTGCGCAGGGTAGCGTTTCCCCAAATGGTCTCCATTGGACCCCGTCCTGACTGCTCTGCTGAGAACTGCATGTGGCAGAACAAACGCATGGGGTGAGCGTTAGCCTGTGGGACCCCAACCGCAGTGGCACACATCTAGGAGCAGAGTGGCACCGGGCTTGGATGTGAGCCCATCCCAGGGTCCCCGAAGAGCTCGGCACAGAGAGCAGCGAAGGCAAAGGGTGAACAGCAGGCATCTGGTCAGACTCCCTCCCTCCTCCTCCCTCCAAGACCACGGGAAGTGGGGCCCATGGCAGCCTGTGGCCTTGCCTGACACCCTGGCCGTCAAGGCTTCCCTGGGTCACTGTGGAGGCGAGCTGATATCTGGACCTTATTGTCTCCTGGCTGGTAAAGCAGCAGATGGCACAGACCAGTTTTGTGCCAGGCCAGTTAAGTGCTAGGACCATGGTGACCCACTTCAGGGCCATGGTGCCGGCCCCACTAAGCCTCAGCCTGGCAGATCCCCCCCAGACTGGCATTTCCTCTTGTGGTTTTCCCACCCTGTTTTGCAAATGGAAGCCTCTTCAGCTTCCTGGTTTCACACTTCCTTTCTTTGTGGGGGGTAAGTAAGGAAACCTGAGCTAAATCAAGTGCCATCTCAACCCTCTCGCTACAGCGCACCTGGCTGTTTTCCACACCTGGAGGAAGATGTGAATGGCGCAGCCCTGGCCAGAGAGTCTGGGCCTGGACCTGGCCCCCGGGTCAAGCCGGCCCTGGGTACACCACCACGACAACCCTCACCACTGCCGTTTCCCAGCAGCATCTCCTGCGCTGTCTTGGGATCTATACTGGCTTGGGCTCATGCACCTGATGACATATTTTCCTCTTAAAAACAAACTAGGCCAGTTCATAGTTCATACAATAGAAATAACACAATACTTGTGCATAGTCTTCCTGAAAGCGACATTCAAGAAAGGTATTGTGAGAGAAACAAATGTCTTCCTTCTGTGGAAGGTAAAGAAGAAATAGAGATTGGGGTTGGGGAGAAATGTCAGAGCACTTGCCTACTATGAGTACTGGCTCACGTTTTGTTCTCAGCGCTATAAACAACAACAGGAAAACCACAATTACTATGGGAACACAAGCTGTGACATGCGACCACACTCAGGCAGCTGAACCCCAGGGGTGTCTATAAAGGCGAACTCACCTGAGCAGCTACTGGGTGCACCCTGGAAGCAGTGGGTAGCCCTCTGGTGCTGCAGAGAGAGCACAGCAGAGGGCCTGGGTCCCTCGGAGGCAGGGTACACGCCTCCACAGCCCCAGAAAATGGTAGGGAAAGAATAAAAATGAGGTGTAAAGCCTCATGGAGAGCAAAAGAAAATTACTGGAGATGGAAGGAGAGGTCAAGTCCAGCAGCTCCAGGGCTTGAAACTGCATCTGCGAGGCGGAGCCCAGGCTGCAGAGCCTGTGCCTCCTCATGTGGGACAGCTGGGCCTCCCTGCCAGGCAGGGAGGGAAACTGTGTCAGAGAGACTCAGGACAGGGCGGGTGGGACTGGAGAGGAGGAAACGAAAGGGGCAGAAGCAGAAGAGGAAGTCAAATCCCTGGACACCAAGATTCCCGACCCGCTCTCCCCATCCAGCGTATCCTCCCTCCGCCCCCCGCTCTGTCTTGCTCTCTGGCTCTCTTCAGAGGTTTCTCTCGGGAGAAGTACTCACCTGTAACGGGACGGTCAGGTTCCCCATGAATAACTTCATAGGGAATTTGCAACTTTAGATGATCTAAGGGAAAACAGAGGGAAAGAAATCACGTGGAAGAATTTCTCAGAACCAAAGAGGAGGAGTTTGAGGTTTTAATTTCAGATGCTCAGCCTGGTAGATGACGGAGAACAGCACCACAGAGACCGACCGAGACACGTTCTCAAGGAACTCGAGGTCACTAGGAGTAAGCGACTTCGAAGGCACCCAGAAAGCAAGACTAAGTCACAGCTGAGAAACGTCAGGTGACGCTTCTCAAAAGTGGCATTCGGAACTAGATGCAACGGCGCTTTCAGATTTCTGAAACAATATTACGACCAAGCTAAAATCTACCCAAACCACAAGCAGAGGAAGGTAGAATCAGTGCACTGAGAGTCCGTGGGTACTGGGACGGCCCTTGGAGACAAAGTCCAAAAACTGCAGAGGCAAACGAGCCACGGAGAAACTGAGGCAGACTGAAGGGCCATCCCACCTTCACTTGTGACAAATGCCAACTTGGAGTGAAGAAGGGGGACTGGCTGCCATGGGATGGGGCAGCAATGGACATGGGAGGAGTTGGCCCATTTCCCAGCATGGTCAGAAAGCTAGGGAAGAACAGACGGAAGGTTTACAGACTCCCAGGGAACGCAGAGCAGGCCTGAGTGTGGGGCAAGAGCGATGGTCCCACCACCCACGTGTGTTTATGGGGCCAAGGGAGGGAGGGGGAGACAGTGGCGGCAGAGAAAGAAACCTTTGCATCCACGAGACGAGCTGCTCAGTAACCCCTAGCGTGGACTCCCCCAGAAACACAGGGAGCGTAATCCTAGAGAAGTGTAAACGCCCAGGAAAGAGCGACTAGTCCCCATGCAGGGACGGACACAGGCCTCTGAGGTCTGCTCTGTTCATGGCTCCTGTTATTTGCTTTTGAAGCTCCAAACACCTGTTTCCTGATAGAAACAGATACTTAGCATTTTTAGTTAAAACTAGCAACTTTGCTAGGAAGTTACTGGCTTATCTGGTGTGCTGAAATACAAGTAAGAGAAAGGGGTGTGTGACCCCAGCGAACTGAGCCAACCCCACAGGGCACACCTGTTCACCTCAGGGTCTCGGCATCTCAGGCTGCTGCAGGTGGCGTCTCTGACACCCCACAGTCCCGGTTCTGAAGGATGCTTTAAGGCTCACGTGCTCTGACACGAGGCAAGGCTACTGGACTGGATGTCTTTTCCCTGATGTTGGAAAACGTACTTTCCCAGGAAGAGCACCCTTAAATTTAACCCCCAAAAATGCTCCTTCTAAAAAGAAAAGTGAAACAATGCTTTGTTTGCAGAGGCGATTTGCTTCCAAATCTGTTTTAAGGGTGAATCAATTGGGAATTTGAACGGGAAGAGAATGGAATGCTTATCACAGCATCTTCCTAACTGCGAGCAGAACAGAATGTGTTCACACAATTATCAGATTTTTAAAGAGCAAGAATACGAGTTAGTGTTACAACTTCCCTGATGTTTCTATAGTTCTCTTTATCCTAGCAGGGACACATCTGCTAGTTACTATATCTTGATTTATTTAGATAAGTAGCTGAAGCTCATTCAGATGGTTTCCCTGCCTTTTTCAAAAGTTCTAGGAATATTCCTCTGGCTAAGAAAAAAAGGGTCCTTAACCTCAGGCTTAGCTACCGTTGCTCAGCTTTCCTATTTTTATACTCCTGGATTTTTTTTTCAGCCAAATACTTTTTAAATTCTTTTAGCCTTGTGTTAAAAGTGGCAAAACAACCATGGTGAGCAGAAGATAAATATTACTAGGGCCACATCAGGACTCAAAAATCACAGCTTACAGGGGCAAAAACCAAAGGCTCCCAGCTCAGGTGAAGCCCCTTGAACAAAACGTATGTATTTAGGGGTGAGGGGTGAGTAGGGGAATGGGAAAATATGAGAATTAAATCATGTCATATATTGGTACATAGTCCCAATATGGAGTGTGATCATGATGTGTTATACAATGTACCAACAAAGATAAAAATAAACTAAAAAAAAAAGAAGAAAAAAGAAAGAAATAGACATGAAATAGACAACGCTCAGGACCTGCAAGGCCAGGGCTGTTCGGCACTGTACCTTTCAGACCTCCTCCTCCTCCTCCTCCCAGCTTTCGAGGATGCCATGAGGAGGCAGCCTGGGCCCAGCTCGACACCAAGCAAGGAGACACTGATGCCACCTGACAAAGGCCACAGAACGGTAAGGTCAGCCCCACCAGGAAGCAACGCCTCTTGCAAGAGTGAGTTCACCTGCAGACCTGGCCTTGACCATTCTTTTAAGCAACTTGAATTGCAATTCTCCCTGAGCCTGGCCAGCAGGCACTGGTGACCTTACCATTAAGGTTGCAGGAACTCGAGTGGCATCTGCCCAGAGGAAAAGCCAGGCTGGCACCCAGCAGTCTGTACACAAACTGGCACTCTGCCTGCAAAAGAGGTACTGGAAACACTGACACCAGAGCAGTGCCAGGCAGCCTGGGCGTGTAAGGGTGGCAGGAGCCAGCCAGCAGACCATGGCAAGGCCATCGGGTCATCGCCATTGGGTTTGCCCGGTTGGGACGGTTACCAAACAATGACCTTGCCAGCTGGGCAGGCTGAGCAAACAGAAAAGACATCAGGAAGCGTTGGTGGAATGCACATTCAACACCAGGCTTAGGGTTAGGGTGGCGAAATTAATTCCAATGACTATGGGGAAAAATCTCCAGAATATTTAAGATATATTCTGGTAAGACATGGCATATTCTTCCTTCATCGGCTGCAAGCTAGAAGGCTTCACTCTGTTATCTGTGCTGTCATTTTCATATGCGACATTAAAAAAATCTTTCTACAGGCAAACTCTTCAAATACTTTAAACAGCTTTACCACATCTTTGATCTTTTCTACTACTAGCCAGCTACACGTAGTTCCTTCCGCCACCAGAAACATAGTGCTCCCAACTCACACACTGGCATTCCAGACGCGGGACCCCACACAGCAGGGCACTGCCCACTGCGACTCGCAGCAAGTCAGCCCAGGCACTTGAGCACAGGACCCAGCTCTGCTTGCATGTCCGCTATCCTGATCTACTTCCACCTTTTAATTCCCTGACCCGGAAGGTGTGATTTGACGTCCACCCTGTCAAACCTGGAGGCCAGCGGAAGTGGGAGGAGCCAGGACAAGGCCTGCTCTGTGGTTGGCTCTCTGCAGCCTTCAAAAGGGACCGAGAGAAACTAGGTTATTCTGGACCTAAAGATTTTTTTTTTTTTTGAGTCAGGGTCTCGCTTTGTAGTTCAGGCTGGCTCTGAGCTCACTATGTAGCCCAGGCAAGCCTCGAACTCAGCAATCCTCCTGTCTCTGCCTCCCGAGTGCTGGGATTACAGGCGTGAGCCACCACGCCCGACTGGACCTAAAGATTTTTATTCGCTCATTCTTCTTTTATCCCGTGCCTCCAATAGACTGGGCACAAGGGTGGGGTCAAGCCCCCCTATAATCAGTGTTTACTGAGGGTACCACTGGCAGCTGAGTGTTCCTCCTTACACAGTGAACTACCAGTCGCCACTGTGCGTCGTCTAAAACTGTGACAATAATTCTTCAAATTCTTTCTCTAATTTTATATAATGTATGTGTATATGTATATATATATATATATATTTTTTTTTTTTTTGAGACAGGGTCTCGCTTTATAGTTCAGGCTGGCCCTCAGCTCACTATGTAGCCCAGGCAAACTTGGAACTCAGCAATCCTCCTGCCTCTTCCTCCTGAGTGCTGGGATTACAGGCATGAGCCACCACGCCCGGCTCTAATATTTTAAATACCTGCCACAAGGCAGGATTGTTGACTTCTATCAGGGACCCACTTCTGAGTAGTTATAATTAATTCTTGCTGGGTGCAGTTTTCCCCACACATCCCCACAGTGGTGCTACCACCTAATGTGCCCAAGCTGCATTCCCAATGTCTCGCTCTATGGGGGGAGGGGCTGTTTTCCTGTGCGGAGCCGCTGGGGTGCATTTCCGGAAGGCAGTCAGGAAGGTGAAGAGTGGGGGTGGGGGTTGTGTGTACTTGCGGAGGGCTAAGGAAAGGATCAACTTTGCCTCAGGTTCCTTCCTAGTCTCTTCCTTTAGGGGAAAGCTATTGCATCAAATCATTTATTCTGACATTTCTTTGAAACCAGTTTTTAAAACTGCCATTCACCAGAAGGTGGATATAACTTGTCTTATTGTAATGTTGGCCCTCTAGGCTCCATAAAAGGTCAGGTGACAGGAACATCCCTTCATCCACCCAGAGACAGGCACACAATCGGGTCTGCTCTCCCGAGGAGCCACAGTGAACCCCTGAGCTGCAGGCATAGCAAAGTGGTGCTGCCTGGCAGCATGTGATCAGCCTCAGCAATGCCAGGGAAGTTCGAGGAACTGAGGAAACCGAGGCTTATTTGGAGATACTGCAAAGATGCCTGATCAATACTACTTGGCTTGCAGCAGGCCCAGACTCTCTGAGGAGGGGAAGCAGCTGAACTTGGCCACAACTGCATGGCCTGGAAGACAAGACAAGAGAAATTAAAAAAAAAAAAATGAGGCCAGAAGAGACAAGGCCTACTGGCCAGGGGAGAGCAGCACCAACACCAGCTGATTACAAGGTTGCTGTGCACCACCAGAGGGAGGAGGGGGTGGGGGGAGTGCCACATCCCTCCCTCACCGGGGGCAGCACCCCTGGGCGTCACCAGCCGGAGAAGAACACAGGAGAAATAGGGTCCGTGGAGTTCAGAGTCAGTGCTCTGGACTGGCGAGGCACTGAGAATGTCAGACAACAAAGCAAAGGGACCAGAGAGACTGACACAGTTTCATGAGGACTATCAGAAGGAGTACATGGGGAGAGAATGTTCCAGAAGAAAATGCTGAATACTTTGTTAGTCAAAAGCAAGGTCAGGGGCCGGAGGGTTAGCTCAGTGGTTCCGGCGCCTGACTCGCAAGCACAAGGTCCTGAGTTTGATCCCCGGTAACCACATATATAATGCTGGGTGTGGAGACTCACGCCCACCAACAATCAACACCACATACCACAATGCCAGGTGTGGTGTCTCACACCTGTAATCCTAGCACTCAGGAGGCAGAGACAAGAGGATTACTGAGTTCGTGGTGGCTTGCCTGGGCACCATAGTGAGCTCAGGACCAGCCTGAACTACAAAGCAAGACCCTGTCTCAAAAAAAAAAAAAAAAAAAGCAAGGTCGGCCATATCAATAATATTGAGGATGCTGCAAAGAAGCCTGGGAAGCAACCGTGGCAGATGTGGGAGCTGAAGTGGGATGGCACGCTGTAGTGGGCAGATGAAATAAATACCCCTTGCCCTTCGCTAGACCAACCCAGGCAAAGATACTGTGCTTAAGATCTTTGATGGTCTTTAAAAAAGGATCACACTGATTGGTTGACAGAAAGTTACAGGAGGGAGATCTTAGTACCATTTCACCATGGAAAACAGATTCAGAAAATAATCAGCTCTCCTCTTACAGACTCCTTTATGTACTCTACATGTTTAATGCATACATGATCACTAGTAACAGGTAGGCACTTCTTACATCTTAACGATCCCTGGAAAAGCCTCTGAAACACTTTTCGGTATGAAGGTAGGTCTTTATTCATCATGTTGGCAGCTTCCAAATTCACTGCGTTTTCTGTCTCTGGGTTAGAAAGCATAACCTGAAAAAACACAGACAACAGAACCAAGTGTTTAAAATAAAATGACAAAGCAATCCATTCGCCTCGATGAACGTTTATGAAATGTCTACGATGTGTAGGGCTGGAGAGAGGGATGAAGACGAGACGTAATCCCTCCTCTCAGGACACTTGATCCATCTGGATCTGTACTGTATATTCATGACCAAACACTCGGATCCAAACAAGTTAAATGTGTTTTTCCTGTGTTAGGGGACAATAACAGGTTCCAAAATGATATAAGTTAAGAAATAAAGAGTTTTAATTCAACAGCACATTAGGTCTCGGATGAACAAAGACATGCACGGAGGGCTCTGGACGGCTCCTGGCTGTGAGTTTCTGCTGCTGCAGTGGCTGACATGAGCGCTTGGCCTACCCGGAAATGTGCCTGTAATAATTTCAGGCTGCCAGATACAATAATACCTCAGTTCACAAATGGTTCACAGACAGAAGCACTTGGCAGAACTCTGCTTCTGTTCACAAACTCCACATCGGTGACAGAAGTGGTGACCGCGGCCGTCTGGCCTGGAATCTTGGGATAAAGTGGCTCTGAACCACGGTAATGTTGTGAGTCACATAGAGTGACCGCCGCTTCTCGGCGTGTCTTCCTGGCTAGGCGTGGGTCCTGCGGGAGGGGGCGCTCTGCTCATCAATGACCCGCGGGTTCCGCTTCACCCAGTTTCTCAGTTTGGGGGTTCAGTGTTTGTCACATGTTCGCTCATATGCACCCCTGCTCCTCCTTCTTGCTCACCTCCTGAGTGTCTGTCATCCTAGATGTCACGGACTGGGGAGAACACTTAGAGTTTCCCCAGCTCCGTTATCCTGTATTAGCTGAACACTAGCCCAGGTGTTGCTGAGAGACTCGCAGATGGAATCATGGTGTTCTCAGGTCAGTGAGCAGAGAGCCCCACCAGCTGGACCAGCTCTTCCTTCCCAGGCTGAACCAGGCTGAAGTCGGGATGTCAGATGGCTGTGCCCCCACGAGAAGAAGACTCGGGAAGAGCCTGGTTCTGAGTGGCAGGCGGCTGCTGGGTCTCAGCTGCTCACGACCACAGGGCTGAGGCCTGGCTGCTCGCCCTCCCCGGACTCGGGGGACCCCAGAGCCTCCCTGTGCCTGGAGCCCCTGCACTCCTCCTGCTGCACCCTCTTCCTTTCACTGCTGTGCTCCTCTCCACTGAGGCCACCTGCACAGTCTGGTCGACCACCCTGTCGTGGGGTCAGCTGACTGGGAGCCGTGATTCCATCTGCGAGTCTCTCAGCAGCACCTGGGCTAGTGTCCAGCTGATACCAGATAACGGAGCTGGGGAAACTAAGTGTTCTCCCCAGCCCGTGACATCTAGGATGACAGACACTCGGGAGGTGAGCAAGAGGGAGGAGCAGGAGTGCATATGAGCGAATATGTGACAAACACTGAACCCCCAGACTGAGAAACTGGGTGAAGCGGAACCCGTGGGTCACCCATGAGCAGAGCGCCCCCTCCCGCAGGACCCGCACCTGGCCAGGAAGACACACCGAGAAGCGGCAGTTACTCTACGAGACTGTGACTCACAGTGTCACCATGGTTCAGAGCCGCTTTGTCCCAAGATTCCAGGCCAGATGGCCATGGTCACCGTGTCTGTCACTGATGTGGAGTTTATGAACAGAAGCAGAGTTCTGCCAAGTGCTTCTGTCTGTGAACCGTTTGTGAACTGAGGTATTACTGTATCTGGCAGCCTGAAATTATTACAGGCCTAGCACATTTCTGGGCATCAGTGGCCAGGTGTGACTCACCGGTGATGGCCACAATGGACAGTGTGACAGTGGTCATTTCTGTCAACATGGACACAGTGTTTGAGCTGAATTAAAGAAGGCATGCATGGAGATGTGATAGAAGCACATGGCAAGGCTGCGAGAGTCTCGAGCCCAGATGTGAGAGGCTCACTGTGGCCTGGGGCAGGACTTGGACTCGATCCTGCAGCAGTGAGGGAATCAGCAAGCAATTTTAAACAGAAACCAGAAGAAGAGATCAGAGGGAAATGCTAATAACAATAGACTTAGGGTTTTTTTCAAGGATTACCAGGGATTTTCTTTTATGTTACTGTAAAAGTCATCTGTGAGCTGAGCATATTTGTCTCATTCACATATTTGAAATACATAGAAAAACACAGACAACTGTGTGCATCATCTCCTGGCTTTCCATGACGTGTCTGGCAACATTGTGTGGTCACTGTTACGGTATTAAGAGTAAAAGCAACCGTGCTTTTACTTTGACTTGTCAGAACTGCTGAGTTCCTTGGCTGCAGCAGCTTAGATCTAAGGACTCTACACTCACTAACTAATGTCCCCTCAGCCACATGAGATGACTGTCAATCACAGCCATGAGGCATCGAGGGTGAAGAAACATGTCCAGTGATACAGAGACATCAGGTAGAAGAAAAAGGTTAGGAAATCAAACAATCTACTCTTAGAGCCCCAAAGTTTTCCTTTTATTAAATTATTCTGTAATTCAAGATTTTCAACAGGTCATTACATTTTTGGAACATTCACTTTTGGTATTTTTAGGGCAGACTCTAGTTCAGAGGAATAGATAGTATTTCTTAGATTGAAAGAATGCCAAGGACCCAGCCCAGATCCCACCTGTCATGCTCCTGTTTTCAGTTCTGCTCGAATGCCTCTTTCCTCAAACATAGATAGACACTCAACACATGTCTGTAGAATGAATGAATGAACGGCCAATTGGACAGTGAGTCCATTCAAAAGATTCCATTTTATTCAGTATATTAGCCAGAAAAGTAATGATTATTTCACTTATTTTAAAAATTAGGAAATAGGGGGCCGGAGGATTAGCTCAGTGGTTCCGGCGCCTGCCTCGCAAGCGCAAGGTCCTGAGTTCGATCCCCGGTAACCACATACAATGCTGGGCGTGGAGACTCATGCCCACCAGCAATCAATACCACATACCACAGTGCCGAGCGTGGTGGCTCACGCCTGTAATCCCAGCACTCGGGAGGCAGAGACAGGAGGATTGCTGAGTTCAAGGCTTGCCTGGACTACATAGTGAGCTCAGAGCCAGCCTGAACTACAAAGCGAGACCCTGTCTCAAAAAAAAAAAAAAAAAAAAAAGGAAATAGGAAAAGTAGAATTTATAATTCTAAGTAGCAAAAATTCAGTTAAGTTAAAATACTTTATTCTGTCAGTAGTCAAGATAACCAAAATATAATAGTTTATCTCTAGATATCATTCAGAGTAAATAGATCCCTGGATACACAATTAGCAAGCCTAACCCAAGTAGCCAAACAAATGCCACTAAAGCAATTAATTTTCACCTCTGATTAGAAAGGAGGGCTCTGGGCCTGAGGGTTAGCTCAGTGGTTCCAGCGCCTGCCTCGCCAACGCAAGGTCCTGAGTTCGATCCCCAGTAACCACATACAATGCTGGGTGTGGAGACTCACGCCCAGCAATCAGTACCACATACCACAGTGCCGGGCGTGGTGGCTCACTCACTTCTGTCATCCCAGCACTTGGGAGGCAGAGACAGGCGGATTGCTGAGTTCGAGGCTTGCCTGGGCTACATAATGAGCTCAGGGCCAGCCTGAACTACAAAGTGAGACCCTGTCTCAAAAAAAGAAAAAAAAAAAAAAAGAAAGGAGGGCTCTTCTAGAAAAGGGAGGAACACAGGACAGAGGGATGCCTCTGTGGGCCACAGCCCCTGGGTAAAGGCGGTATTGGGAAACAGGCATTTCTCCAAGGTGAGGAGACAGCTCTGGCTGATATGGACACGTACTGATGGAACACTCCTAACAGTAGCTGCAGTCAGGTGAGGTAGAGAGTAGAGAGGCTGAGGCAGGAGGATCACCACCAGTTCAAAGCCAGCCTGAGCTACACAATGAGTTTAAGGCCAGCATGGACTACATAACAAGACCCTGACTCACAGAAATCCAGACCGAACCAAAACCAAAGAGAAATGAGAGGAGCAATGAGCACCAAGAGGAAATGGGAAAACTGAACATGCTGAGATGTGGTGCCTCAGTTCCACCCGCCAAGGAAGGGCAGGGACCTGGGGCCAGACAGATGCAAAAGGCCTTGCAGTACTAGGCTATGAGGTTGGCTGCCGAGAGAAATTAGGACAGAACCCACCCAGGCCATTATTTTCTTCTTTCATACAATGCACATATTCTTTGGCTGTGAAGGGCATTAAGTGCCAACTTCAGTTTGAAGTAATGGTCTTTATCATTTCAGTTCTGCTTTGTGGCCTTGACAGAGAAGCGCTGATGGACAGAAGCCTGCTCAAACCCTTAGAATAGTTACGTATGCACTGTACATTCTAACCCTAATGTGTGGAATAACGGGGATAATTAGAAGTATTACAGAAAGCAGTGTAGTAAACCTGCTCTTACCTGAAGGGCAAGTAAGACGCTGCTCAGTGTGTATCTTGAATTCCACTTGCTGGGGTTCAAAAAATCAGTACAGGGCTCACCAGTATCTGGGTCTACTGTGATTGAAATAATATATTAACATGGACATCTATAATAAAGTTACTATGGAAAACTTACGAACACCAAAATGATAGATCAGAAACATTTTTTTCAACTACTTTTCCTTCTTCTGTAACAGGGCACACTCTGCTGCCCTCGCAGAATACACAGGGTCCACACTGGCTTCCCCAGCCTGCCTTCCCATAAGACAGTCACGCCACCGAGTTTTCACCATGAAAAAGGACTCCGAGTCCAATTTCTAGCTCTGAAGATGTCTGCCTCTTTTCGCTCTGCCTCTCTGGACCCCTTCCCACTGACTGAGGACAGTGCAAGTACCTCCAACCCAGAATGAGAACATGTGTTTGAGGATGGGGTGGGATGTTTCTCCAGCCCTGGTATTTCACGGGAACAGGGCTTTCTTATGTCCTAACACAGCTAATTAACTAATTTGGTATTTGAAAACAGAGAAAGAATTAAATATGAAAAATAAAACTATAGAATAAGTAGGAGAAAATTCAAACAACTACTATATTTTATTTTTGGAAAAGCTCTTTAAGCTTAAAAGCAATTGCAAAAGCTCTGAGGACAAGATTAAGATTCAGTTACATAAAAATTCTAAATCCTAGGTGTAAAACTCCCAGCAGAAACAAAATTTGAAATTATCAACAAATTGTACCATCTAGGACAATGTGGCAATACCATCAACTGTGTCAGGTAATAAAATAAATCAGACATTTAAAATGTTTACTTCTCAACTATTCAAAGAAATGTGTATTAAAATAATGGCAAGATTTGTATAAAATAGCTCTAAAAATTTCCCTAAGTTTCTATGCCCAGTACTGGAAGGCTCTACAAAGAGAATTTTACTTATAATTCCTGGTATGAAAGAAAATACCACTGAGAGGCAATTTGGCTTTCTGTACATGAAGTCTTAAACCTCCCCTGGCTGTCTTTTGGGGTCTGGGTGCCAGTAAAGAGTGCCATTTGCCTCTCTGTTCATATATGATGGTGAAATAGATCAACATGTTGAAAGACAGAAGTGAAAACATCAGCTTCACTGCAAGGAAGTGGCGAACACACCCATCACAAAAGTTTCCTTGATCAGAACTGACTCCAGCTGCAGGCCTATCTTAGCTTCCTGCTCAGGGAGGTAGAGACTACTCCACTTACATCAGTGTGGGTTGGACAGAAGGCAGACAAAGTACTGCCACCTGTGCCCTGTCCCTCACCAGATAAGTCCCTTCTCCTGGGAGGGGGGCAGAGGAGGAAGAGCAGTCACAAATTCTCCTGAGTCTCCCTTCCTGGAGACAGAAATCCCTGTGTTCTCTGGAAATGGGAGAAGGTGCCCCATTGAGCCTATCCCAAAATTGCCTAAGTATTTTAAACAAAGATGCCATATGCACAGAATTTTGTCATATGTTTCAAAAATAGCTTTGAATCACACAGATAATAATATATCTGGGGGAGAGTCTGTAAGGGAATAGAGAGTGAAACATGAACATTCCTGTCTACCAAGTGCACACTGGAGTTCTTACCATTGGCCTACCTGACGCATGCCAGAGACCTCTGTGGGCACAGGCATGTGTGTTGAATGGAATTGCACTTTATATTCGATCACATGGAGTATTCTTCACTTAACAGTGGGTTGTCAACATATTTCTAGATGCAAATACTTATCCAAAATATATCTGAGCAGCTACCAAGGGCCCAGCATGGAAGACTTGGGAGATGGAAATAGCCAGTGAGTGCAGCCCCATGGACGCCCCTGGATTTCCTCAGGGGCAGCATGGACCACGGAGGGTGTTTCACTTAAAAGTTCCTGTACTAAGCCGGGCGTGGTGGCTCATGCCTGTAATCCCAGCACTCGGGAGGCAGAGACAGGAGGATTGCTGAGTTCGAGGCTTGCCTGGGCTACATAGTGAGCTCGGGCCAGCCTGAACTACAAAGCGAGACCCTGTCTCAAAAAAAAAAAAAAAAGTTCCTGTACTAATTGAGATGGCAGCAGCTCTTCCCCACCCGTGGATTTTATATCTGTGGACTCTACTCACCGTAGATTGAAAATATTCAAAGAACTGCACCCGTTCTGAATGCACACAGCTTTTCCCCTTGGCATGGCCCATGGGTTGCCGAGACAGCACTTGCTTGGGAGTAGATACTATGTGGCATCTAGAGATGATGTAAAATATGCAGGCAAACGCTCAGGCTGTACACAGATGCCAGCCCATTTTCGTGAAGAGACCTGGACATCTTTGGATTTTGGTAACCAGCAGCTGATCCCAGAACAAATTCCTTACAGAGACCAACTTTATTTCTCTCTTCCATATTTCCATCATTGCTATTGGGAATTATTGTTTTTAAATATAATATACACTTATGCTAGTAGTCTAAAGATTAATTTATCAACAGTATTACAGAGTTTTGTGGGCCAAGGCATTTTTTATTTGATTAAAAACTGCCACACTGTTTACCTGAAAGGTTCCCATTATGTCAGGGTAAATGTCTCTGCAACCCTATAAAATTAAACGTTATCATCTTTTAACACTTTGCAAACATAAGTGATGAATTGCAAGTTTTTTCATATTTCTAACACTTCTTACTGAGATTGAACATTTTGTTTTCGTTCTTCTATCAAGTGTTAGTTCATTTTTCTATTGTCTTACATCCTTTTCCTTAATGGTTCTGAGTGTCTTTTATATGGGATAGATAGTATGTGGCATCTGTTGTACATATTTTCCTTATATTTGCAAAAGTCAGCATCTGTTTATAATGTCCTTGGCTACAGACATTTTAAAAAGTCACACACAATAAAGCATTCTACTAGATTGTCTATTTCCAGGCATTTAACATTATTTGATTTCTTTTTGAGACGGGTCTCGCTTTGTAGTTCAGGCTGGCCCAGAGCTCACTATGTAGCCCAGGCAAGCCTCGAACTCAGCAATCCGCCTGTCTCTGCCTCCCAAGTGCTGGGATTACAGGCATGAGCCACCATGCCCAGCAACATGATTTGATTTCTAATGCATCAGTAATTCACTTTATATATTACTTGGACAGAAATCTAACTTATTTTTTTCTAAAATGTGAATTTGCCCAGTGTATCCTTTTGTATAGCATAAAAAATTAGATCCAACTAAAAATACTGAATGATACAGGAAGGATTACATTTATTCTTGAGCTATTTTTAAGAGAACTTTTTTTTTTTTTTTTTTTGGAGACAGGGTCTCGCTTTGTAGTTCAGGCTGGCCCTCAGCTCACTATGGAGCCCAGGCAAGCCGCCGCGAACTCAGCAATCCTCTTGTCTCTGCCTCCCGAGTGCTGGGATGACAGGCATGAGCCACCACGCCTGGCATTGTGGTATGCGGTGTTGATTGTTGGTGGGCATGAGTCTCCACGCCCAGCATTATATGTGGTTACCGGGGATCGAACTCAGGACCTTGTGCTTGTGAGGCAGGCGCTGGAACCACTGAGCTAACCCTCCGGCCCTAAGAGAACTTTTTAAGAATGTTTAGCAACAAAAAATTTAGCATGTAGGGGAAAGAATTACTTAATGATAAACAAGCTAGATTCAAAACTTTGTAACACCTCAATTTATAGAAAATCTATCTACACAGAAAAGGAAAATATACCTGGAAAATGTTCAAAGTAATATCTCTTTAAAACATTGGGATTTGAGGTATTGTTACATTTTCACATTTTCCTCAGGAAGGATTCTCTCTTTTATAATAAAGTTGCTAAAAGAAACGTGATGCAGACACTAAAAAGGAATAAGACAGTGGTAGCGAACCTGTGACACATGTGTTATTGTGTTATTCTTTTAAGACAAAAGACATTGATGTAGAATTACTTTTTCTAAACTAAAATGTCAGTGTTCAGATTTAATTGCCGCATTTGGACTTTGCAGTGAATCAGCAGGTTTTGAGGTGCACCTGCTCGTCTCCACACAGTGCACCATCACTGGGATCTGGAGTACAGAGCCAGAGCTCTGTGACAGAAATCTCATTGGTCCTTACCATTGGGATGAAAAGGGATGGTTACAAATCTCACAGCCGGAGGGACAACACTGTAATCTGGTGTAAAATGTATTGTCACTTCGAAAAGGAATCCTGTGACAAAGAAATGAAGAGTTTCACTGCAGCATCCAGCTGTCTCAGTTCACCACGACACTCCTCTGTCCCCTGGTCCCTTCCTCCAGAAGCCAGCCCTTCTTGCTGGTGGCCTTTGCTGTGCAGCTCACACCCCTGAACTGCTCCTCCTTCTCAGCCTGCCAGTTTCCATGCTGCCAGTGTCACTTCCTTGGGAGCCACTCCTGGGTGCAGTAAGCTAACCACTCCCCCTCTTCCCAGGGTACTGCTGGCCCAGTGGTCTCATACAGCTGTATGCATACTATCTGGCCCCCTCTCATTGAGCAGTGCACCTTCTATGACCAGAGGGTTCACAGGGGCACAGACTTCATGAGAATCTTATTGTGGAATTTGGAGGGAATTTTTTTGAGGCAGGATTTCACTTTGTAGTCCAGGCTGGCCCTGAGCTCACTATGTAGTCCAGGCAGGCCCTGAGCTCACTATGCAGGCCTTGAACTCAGCAGTCCTCCTGCCTCTGCCTCCCCAGTGCTGGGATTATAGGCATAAACCACTATACCTGGCACTGTGGTATATGGTACTGATTGCTGGTGGGCGTGAGTCACCATGCCCAGTATTGTTGTATGTAGTTACCAGGATGAAACAGGGACCTTGAGCTTGCTAGGGAGGCGGCAGAACCACTCAGCTAAATTTTGGGCCCCTTGGAGGGAAATTGTTGTAGGAAATATTAGAAGTGGCTGCACAAGCCAACAGGTATTCTGTGACCTCATGGACGACCGCTAGAAGACATTCTCCACCAATATGCTTTACTTTGTTTGGTTCTTAAAAAATGAATGCCTTGTGACAACCTTTGTTCTGGATTCTGACCCTCAACACTGAAAAGAGCAATACATTAAAACCAAAATAAAACAGATTTTAAAAATTAAGATTTGGCATCAAAGAAAACACCAACCTAAAACTTCAATCTATACTGACAAGTGGCAAAAAAGCAATACATGAAATATAACATGAATACTTTTAGAATTCTGCAACTTGATAGCATGCAACAATGTGCATAAAGCATTCCAGAAAAGCATAAAATGTAATTCTAGATGTAAGAAAGCAGGCTGCTAATGATAGAAACTATTTAAAAACAGGTTGGTGTGGAAGATATAAACCTTGCCAGATTGAATTCTGTAGGCCTTCAATATTAGCCTTCCACTGCATCATATCCTCACTTAGGGGAAAGGCATTAGTACCCTGAAATGAGAAGCAAAATTAGACAAAAAGATTTATTGTTTTCAAAATCAGATACCAGGTTACATCAAATTCCAAAACTAAATGTTTTTTCTGGATAAGGATATGCATTTATTAACCTAGGGAGTTTTTATAAGTCTTACTGCATAGAAGTTAAGGTTGATTTCACACAGAATGGTAAATTTAAAACAGAAATAATACATGGGGGTAAAGGATCAAGTCTGGGATGTGTGGCTTATAGAACGTCTGTTTATCTCAATGGCCAATTTAAGATCCAAATTAGGAAACGAGGAAATAGTTGGAAGGCATATGTTTCTTCAGTTCTTAGTCTATTCGGATGCTACATAGAAGGATGAAGTAGGAATATTTTGTCTTCTCTCTTATTTTTCTTATTGGTGAGACAAAATACCCAACATCTATAGTTGAAGGAGGAAAGGTTTATTTGGCTTACAGTTGGAAAGGTTTCAGTGCACAGATGGCTGGCTCCAGGGTAGGTGGCCTGGCATAGAAGAAACAGCTCGGGCTGGAGGGTTAGCTCAGTGGTTCCGGCGCCTGCCTCGCAAGTGCAAGGTCCTGAGTTCAATCCCTGGTAACCACATACAATGCTGGGCATGGAGACTCACGTCCACCAGCAATCAATACCTCATACCACAGTGCCGGGTGTGGTGGCTCATGCCTATAATCCCAGCACTCGGGAGGCAGAGACAGGAGGACTGCTGAGTTCAAAGCTTGCCTAGGCTACATAGTGAGCTCAGAGCCAGCCTGAACTACAAAGTGAGACCCTGCCTCAAAAAAAAAAAAAAAAAAAAGAAACAGCTCATGGCAGGACATAGGCACCAAAAGCAGCAAGCAACAGAGTACAAGCAACTAGCAGGATGTGGCTCCCTGTCCCTTACACAGTACCCAGACCACCTGCCCTTAGGGAAGCTAACACTCCCACCCTAATCCTACCATGGCTGCACGAATCAGTAGCATATTCTAGATCCAGTCACCTCTGAAAAAGCCCCACCTATGACCCCATGGGACTCTGGAGAGACATCTAAACATAAGCTATAATTTTTTTCTCTTTCTCTCTTTCTTTTTTTGAAGTAATGGGGATTGAACCCAAGGCCCTCTAACTGAGCTATATTCTCAGCCTATTTTTATTTGTTATTTTCAGAGGAGTTCTTGTTAAGTCAATAAACTGCCCAGGCCAGGTCATCCTGGGATTTTTCTGCCTCAGCCTTCCCAGAGCTGGGATTGTATATATCTTCCACCATGCCCAGCTAGGGGACATTCTCTTTATGAAAAAAAAACCTAAAATTACCCTTGGATATATTAAATAGATTCTTGTTGAGGTACTTGTCCAGTGGAGAGACTAGACTTATTTCATTAATTATACTGAAAAAAATCCAATAATTCTACCCAAACACATTTATTAAGAATATAAAGTGATTGCCTGTGTCTCTCCTACCTACATTATCTATTTATATACCCCTTATTATATTTATACATCCCTTCATTGAATTACCTTTCAGTAGAGAAGTGCGGAGTCCAGAATGCACAGAAACAGAAAAGGTGGGGTCCATGCCCCGGGGCTGTTTGCTGGCTGCCTTGGTAAGTGTTCCTGACCTCTCTGGCACGGACCATCCCTCGTCTTCACACTTTTTTTTTTTTTTTTTGAGACAGGGTCTCGCTTTGTAGTTCAGGCTGGCCCTGAGCTCACTATGTAGCCCAAGCAAGCCTTGAACTCAGCAATCCTCCTGTCTCTGCCTCCCGAATGCTGGGATGACAGGCAGGAGCCACCACGCCCAGCCGTCTTCACACTTTTGAGAGCAGGAGGGAGATGGACCAACCCGGGGAGTTGCAGGGGACAGTGCCAGCGCTGTGGCCCTGGGCCCCTTGCGTTTGTGGGGCGCTCTGCACTTTCTCACAGACCTTTTCTTTAAGCACTCTCCTGCCCTCCCTGAATCCACACCCACAAACACCAGTCACTTCACTAGTGACGTCAGGGGTGAAGGGTTTCTCTCTCCTCCGGCGGGCAGTTCAAGGAGGCCGAAGGGTTTGGATTCGGAAGTGATGCCCTGGAACCTCGGTCCAGTACTCTGGGCTCAGACGCAAAATTCGTTGCTCACTCAGCACGGTGTACTCAATACCTTTCGCCATTTTATTTCAAGGTAATTGTTGCTATGAAATTGATTTGTTAAGTAATACCGTCATGGCAAATTGGCCCTAATTAAGTCATGATTTATGGAATAAACAGGGATCGTGACCCTGTGAACTCCCCTCTCCTAGTTCTCACCTCAAAACCTTTCTTCGTCAACTCTTCCAAGTCTCTTCGTAGCAAGAAGTAGGCTCTGCCCAGCATGGTCGACAGCCCAGAGTCTGTCCCACTGCCCGCCCCCCGACTGCTCGGCTCACTGAGCCCGTGGCTGCGGTTTCGCCTCGCACACCCAGTTAACTGACGGAGACTCTCGCTTTCTCGGACCCCAGACCGTCCCCAGGACTAGCAGCTTCTGCGCCTGAAATAGTGCAGCAATGTTCTTTTCCTCCCAACCCGAGGACTTCCGGAAGGGAAACTGAGCTCCCTCTCCCTGTGACGCACCCCAGGGCGAGCGTTGGTGAGGCGCTGCGCAAACGGACCCCGGTGGCCTCGCGCGAAGGAAGGGGGAGATAGACGCGCAAGCGGTTTCTTAGAAGCCCAGGCGTGAGGACGCCAATTGGTTGCCAAGCAACAGGACTCAGGCCTCATAAAGGAGGTGGGTCGGTTTACAGCCAATCAACGATGAGGGTCGACCTCTGGGCATCGCTGCAGCCAATTAGTAAGCAGCTTCGCTTTGAAAAGCAGGTGAGGTGAAAGGTCCCAGAGAACCTCGCGGTCACGGGTGGGGCGGCGCGCCGTGAAGTCCGGGGTCGCGCAGCTCCCTGGCGCGATGCCCAGGACTGAGCTGCTTCGAGCTCCTCGGACTCGCGAAGCTCCGGCCTTCCTTTGTTAGGTTTCCTGCGTCTCCCCACGCCGCCCCAGTGCTCGGCCCACAGGCCTGGGGCTGCGAAGTCTTCCCCGTGGCAAAGTGGGGTCCCTGTTGGTGAGACCATCGGCCTCCCTCCGGCAACCCTGAGCATCGGGTCTGCTTTTGTCTCCAGCGAATCTGGAGCTCTGCGTCTTATGGAAACAGCATGGGCTGATCACCCATTTCGCAAAGAGTTGCTAGGAACAATGGAAATGGAGTCGCTCCGGTAAACGATAAACAGGTAGACAGTAAACAGGAGCGGTGGGCCTCGCAGGCCGCAACCACAGGAATGGAAGGCGTCGTGCCGTCGGTGCCGTGTGCTGCAAGGAGCACGGGACACGAACACTAACGGGCAGCGTAATTCAGCATTAGAAACGGGGCGGCCAAACCTCTGTAGAGAGCAGAGCCTTGAACCCACACAGGAAGACGCAGTAATGAAATATCGCGTCACGGAAATGTGGGAAGAGGGAGGTAGGAGAGGTCAGGCTCAGGAAGGAGCTTATTTTGAAAAAGGAAACGGGGCACCTGGGAAAGACAAGACGGGCGGGTAGGGAAACCCAAAGCAGGAGCTCGGGCTTCATTGGAACAGCTAGATGGGAATTCAGGGGATGGTCTGAGCTTGAGAATGTTAAACTCTGATCTTCATCCACCAGAAAACCCTGGCTGCTCTGTGGAGACAGAACTGAGGGAGAGAGAACTCGCAGAGGGCTTCCGCTGTGAAGCACAAGTCCAAGCAGAGCAGCTTAGAGAGCCCCAGCAGTACCCTAACTTTGCTAAGACTTCGGTATCGTGAAATGATTAGGCTCTGTTTCATAGAAACCAATCCCCACCTGCAGAGTTCCCACCATCTAAAGACCTGGTGGTCAGCAGTAAGATCTTGCAAGACACAGCTGGTTCTGACCCTGACCAGTGTTACCAGCCTGTACAACCTGAAGAACTTGTTAGATGAGCCAGCGACAATACTTGCAGGCTCATTGTGGAGGTTAAGAGAAATGATGCCTGCCAAGGACTCAGGCCTGGCTAGCACTGGGAAGTGAAGCCAACACTGTTTCATTGTTCTGAGTGCTTCATCAAAATTAATTTCATCCTCAAAAATGAGTGGGTAGCACACCCCTGTAATCCCAGAGCTTGGGAGGCCGAGGCAGGAGGATTGCTGCAAGTTCCAAATATTTGCATCATATCCTTGTTATATATGATCTTATACTTAGAAGATCCTAATGACTCACCAAAAGACTTGTAGAGCTGATGAATGAACTCAGCAAAATACCAGGATATAAAATCAATACTAAAAATCAATGGCTTTTCATATAGCAGAAATGGAGTAGCTAAGAAAAAACAGGAAAACAGTTTCACACACAGTAGCTTAAAACTATCCAACCAAAGAGGGACCAATCTAACCAAGGAGGTGAAAGATCCCTACAAAGAAAATTCTAGAATATTGAATAAAGAAATTGAAAGAGATGTTTGAAAATGGAAAAAACCACCTAAGTTCATGGATTGACAAAATTAATGTTAAATATGATAATATCATTAAAATGGCCATATTAAGGCCAGGCATGGTCATGCATGCTTGTAATCCTAGCACTTGGGAAGCTGAGGAAGGAGGTTCACCACAAGTTCAAGTCCAGCCTGGGTTACATCATGAGTTCAAAAGCAATCAGTGTGATCTCCACAAAATAACAAGGGCATTCTTCACAAAACTGGCAAAACATAATCCTAACATTCCTATAGAAACACAAAAGTCCTGGAATAGTCAAAAGATCCTAAGCAAGAAGAGGAGGAGGAGGAAGAGGAGGTGGAGGAGGAAGGCTGGCAGCATCATGATGCCCAATTTCAAATTACAAAGCCCTATCAAACCTGGTATTGTTGAGCTATATATGAAAGGAGTTAACACCAGCATAGCACAGAGGCACCTCGTGCCCACGTTCACACTGGCCGACATGGAACCAGCCCAGGGTTCATCACAGGCTGAGGATATGGTTTGGACCTCAATGCCCCCAAAGCCGCATTGGGCTCAGGGCTGGGGCTTGTGGGAAGCAATTGAATCATGGGAGCTACAGAGTTGCTTTGCAGCTGGGGGTAGGCTGGTTGAAAGGGGACTCTGGGGGCGTGGCCCAGAGGGGTGCATCTCCTTCCTCAGCTCCCCCTTCTCTCTGCTTCCTGCAGAGCAGCTCTTGTCCACCAGAGCCCTGCCTGTCTCTTCTGCCCCGGGCCCCACTGACGATGAATCAAATCCTCTAACCTGGGCACTGAGACAAATCTCTCCTTTAAGTTCTGGTGTCAGATATTTTGTAACAATGAGAAAGTAACCAAAACAAACGGATACAAAAAATGTGGCAAATGTACACAATGAAGTATTTTTCAGTCATTATCATCATTTGAAGAAAATTGGATGCATCTGCAAACGTCATGTTGGGAAAAATAAGCCAGACTCGGAGGGATCAGCATCACAGATTCCCCACAATATGTGGAGTCCAAAAGCCCTGGCAGGAAAGAAGAAGGGAGACTTACTACTGGATGAAAGAAAGGGACAGAGGGTGTAAGGCTATATGATGGACAGACAGATAGGAGCAAAATTCACTATATGAATCAAAGTCCCCCAACTCAGGAACTGGGAGGACAGTGGGGCAACGTGAGATGATGGGAGGGAAAGGAATAAAGTATGCTATGCACAGGTACATATCTGCCAGAAAGACTGACATTTTTAAAGTATTATGTATTACTACCCATGTTTATATGCAGATCAAAACCAAAGACTACACAAGATTAAAAGCCATCAAAATGTATAACCTAGGGGCTAGGGATTTAGCTCAAGTGGTACTGTGCCTACCTTAGAAGAAGGGCCCCAAGTTTGATCCCTGGTACCGCAAAAAAAAAAAAAAAAGTACAGCCTAAGTGTATCCATCTTGTCTTCTCTTCTAGATGAGGTTCATTAAGAACTGTCTTGGCTTCTGCCAATTATCAATTTATAATACCTGTATGCTGGTCAAAGCATCAAGGAGGAAATATTCTTTCTGTGTTGACTTTTGGTATTGCACTTTTTTTTTTTTTTGAGATAGGGTCTCGTTTTGTAGTTCAGGCTGGCTCTGAGCTCACTATGTAGTCCAGGCAAGCCTTGAACTCCGCAATCCTCCTGTCTCTGCCTCCCGAGTGCTGGGATTACAGGCATAAGCCACCACACCCAGAGGTATTGTTGTACTTCTAAGTGGGAGTAAATTTAATTAAATACTTGTCTTAGCCACTGTCTCATTACTAAGGCAGAATATCCGACATTCAGAACTTAGGGGAGGCTCACAGAGTCCAGAGGTTCAGTCCATGGTTGGCTGACTCCAAGGCAGAAAGGGCCTGTGCAGAGGACAGCTGCTTCCATCATGGTGACCAGGAAGCAGAGCAAGCAGGTGGAGCTGGGAAGGAGATGTGTTCTTCTGGCTCACGCCCCAGTGAGTGCCCCTTCTGATCAAGCCCCCTTCCTGACAACAGGTCAGCTTTAGTGCTCCCATGATCTGATCACACAAACCCCTTTTGGAGGCTCCTGTCACCCTTATATAACCCAGGACTGAGACTCCAATGTGGTTTGTTCCTATGGTTAAGTCACCTGTTGTGTTTGCCTTTGAGGTGCTTTGAAGTGAGCCTGACCTACAGGTGGCCCTGAAATGGGGCGGCTTCTTCCTACAGTCAGTGATTCCAAGCATGGGAGTGACTCCAGCTGCGGGAGAGTCCCTGCCGCTGCTGTGAAAATGGAAGGGGCTGCATAGTCAGGAACGAGGGCAGCTGCTAGGAGTTGAGTGGGCCCTGGTCAACAGTAACAAGGAGTCAGAGTCACAGAGAACCACCCAGCTGAGAGGGACCCAAATTCCCAATCTGACAGCCCGCTCCCTGTGGGGGCCCACGGAGAGTCCAGTGAGGGCAGAGGCAGGGCTGAACGCAGTGCTTGGGAGATGCTATGCTGTTGGTGCAGGTTGAAGTTTCTTTGTCTACAATGTTCTGGACCAGACATGTTGCCGAGTTTGGATTCTTTTGGAGTTGGAATATTTACATAAACTGCTGGTTAAGCACCCTTGATCCAAAGTTCTGAAATCCAAAATGCTCCAGAGTCTGAAACTGTGAGCCTCAGGTTGGTACTCCAGATTTTTCTCGTGTGCAGCCTTCTGGACTTCAGGTTTTTGGGCTGGGGCTGTCTGGCCTGCACTGTGTTGGGTAGAAGCAGATGACCAGCACAACTCCTCATCCAGAGGGCAGAGCCACTGACCCAGAGAAGCCGTGTTCCTGAGGCTGGTGCCCTGCGGAGGAGGGGAGAGAAAGGCAAACCGGGAAATCTGCCCTGATGTGCGACTGGAGACAGGATCAGGGTGTTGTGGGTGTGCAACCTGAAGTGAAAGCTAGCACACTAATGCTCCTCCTCCTCAGGGAGCAGAAGGACTGGGGGTGTCCCTGTTCCACATCTGCTGTGTTTTGGGGTTGTCTCTGGATTCACAACCAGGCGCCCCTCCCCTCCAGTTTAGAAAGAATTCTTCCCCTCAGGACGCGGACAGCTGTTTTTGTTTTAGCTTCACTGAAAGGCAGCTCTCCTCCTCCACCAGGAATATGCACCAGTACAAAGTGCTAACCTCGCCTGGACGTCAACCCCGCCCTCACGAGCAGCAGTGGGAGGAGGGTTGCCCTGTCGGCTCAGCTGTGAGAAGTGTTTTAAATCACATTTTGACGTATGTTACGCTGTTAACCAGAAATTGAAGCGCAGCACACATGCTTCCAGTAACCCGCTTCCAAATCCTAGGATCTCTTCTTTGTCTTGGAGAGCTTTTGATGTGCGTTCCCAATATTGAGTTTCTCTGCTTTTAATAATCTTATATTCCTTCCTCAATATAAATGTCATGAGAATACTGAATGCTAATCTTCAAAGATCAAACAGGGAGAAGAGGTGGGCAGTGTAGTCCAGCGTCTTGAATTCCTGAAACTTCCCTTTGAAAAACACTGATTTTCACTTCTACAAGCTTTGGCTCAAGAAGCATGACTCTCTCATCTAAAGGGAGTGGAAAGTATCCTCTCCTTACACTTCAGAAAAATGTTAACTACAGAATAATTAGTCCTCTGCCTGCTAAGGCCTGGACACAGGGTCACTTGCTCGGTATTTCCCCAAACCCAGGAGCCCTGGGAATCAGTGGCTGCTGGTTGTTCTGCCACCATCTCTGGTGTAGTTAGGGAGACCCACAGCCTTGTGCGGGGACAAAGGACATTTCAGGGCTGAAAGTGGGATAACTCCTATCTAGCTGGCTCCTTTGTCACTTCAGCTTGGGCATCAAGGCCCTTTTTGGGGAGCTGCGGAATGACTTCGTGAAAGCGGCTTACTTGGTGGAGGTACCTGATTTGGTTTCTTTAGCAGGCAGGGCCTAATGTTCCTCGTCAAAGAATGAAAAGTGGCATTTTGAGCACTTACTTAAACTCCCATGGTTAACCAAGGGCAGAGGGGAAGCTTAAGCCTCAGCATCTGACTTTAGAGCCTTTACTTGAAAAAATATGTTTTTAAAGTCAGGCATGGTGGTGCAGGCCTTTAATCCCAGCACTTTGGGAGGCTGAGGCAAGAGGATCGCAGGCACCAGCCCAGTGGTGGGTGGCTTATCAAGACCTTGTCTCCAAATGAAATACAAAGGCCTGGAGATGTTGCTTAGCCTAAAGACACTGGGTTAAATCCCCAGTATAGTTTTATTCTTTTTTTTTTTTTGAGACAGGGTCTCGCTTTGTGGTCTAGGCTGGCCCTGAGCTCACTATATAGCCCAGGCAAGCCTCAAACTCAGCAATCCTCCTGTCTCTGCCTCCCGAGTGCTGGGATTACAGGCATGAGCCACCACGCCCGGCTAGACCCAGTATAGTTTTATAAAGAGGAAGAATAAATAAGGATTATTATTTCCTGGGCTGAGTCTGAGCTCAGAGCCTGAAGCACAAATCGCTCACCTGCAGTCCAGAGCCCCACCCTGTGTCAGATGAAGGAGGAGCCCGAGCTGCCGGATGACCTACTGCTCAGGTGCTGGACATGGTACTGTCCCCGCCTCTCCCAGCTCTGGGAAGGCAGGCCTCTGGGGACAGAGCTGCATCAGGCGTAAGGAAGCTGTAGGAGAAGAAACCAAACCCAGGGTGTATGTGAACTTACAGCCAGTACAGGTCCGTGAGGGCTGCACACCAAGCGAGCTGTGTTCCTGCAGGTCGAGGTTACTAGCTCTTATGTCATAATGGGACCTTCTCCTCCCCTGATTCTCTGTGGCTTCTTCAGTGAGGCTCCAGCCTTCCGGGCCCTGTGGCTGGCGTCTCAGTCCTCATTCATGAGTCAGCAATCTAAGTGATCAGGGACTGGGGCCCAGCTAGTCCCACATCCACCCACAGACCCACCCAGACAGCTCAGGGTGCTGAGCGGCCCAGGTGGATTCCCCACACGTCACCTTTGACCTTGATTAACCTTAAGCACTCTCATGCCCCCCACCACCACCGGCTAACAGTGTCCTAGTCCTCTTGGCCTCTGTGGTGATAAACTTCAGGTGCACCTTGCTTAGCTGTGAAAACCCCACCATTCTCCGTGGGCTAACTCGCCCCTCTGCTGTTTAGTTTTGCGTGTCCTCTTTGCCATGTGTGCTGCTTAGTGAAACACACGCTCTATAAATTAAGAGGAGTATGAGCTTCACCTGAGCCCTCCCCACCCTTCTGACTGGCCTCCCCGGCCTCCAGGCCTGCACGGAGGAGCTCATAGCCTCCAGGGACTGACAGGCTGCATCTGCCTAGTGCAGCAGCCCACGCAAGTGCCAGCATCCGCCGTCCATCCAGGTGTCACAGTACAGGGAGGGAGGAAGGTTAGCAGCAGCTTCCTGCTCCATACTGCCTGTGGGCACTGGAAGCCCTGCTGCCCCCTAGGGGTGACCCGGGGAAAAGCAACACTGCAGGCAGTGCTTTTTGTGGCTGTAGGTCTGAGTCAAAACTGTGCACCAAGGAACCAGGGCTGGGTGTGGTATGCACCTCTGTAATCCGGGGCAGGGGAGGCTGAGGCAGGAGGATCTGACTTCAAGGCCAGCCTGGAATACGAAATGAGACCCTGCCTACAAATAAACAAAGGTAACCGCTTTCAGCTTGTTCTTATAAAGGGAAAAGCTTTCAGCCAATGTCCAAGCATGTGGGTCTTGGATAAATGCGAAGAGGGTATACCCCTGATTGAGGCTATGCACAATTGGTCTGCACCCCAGCCCGTGATGTTTTCTGTTCAAGTGAATGACTGAAGGAAAATATAACCAAGGTTAAGCGCAGCTGTTTTTAGTGCCAGTGTTTAAGTAAAACTTGATTTCTTGAAGGAGAATAAAATGACTTATTAAATGTGGATACGTGTACTATATTATTATGGATACAATGATTCCCCATCTCCACTCTCTGGCTTTACATTAGGTTCTGTATTAGTTTTCTGTTGCTGGGACAGAACACCTGACACCAGCTGCTCCAGCCCATGGTCTGTGGCTCCCAGGTGCAGGGCCTGGTGGAGGCAGCTGCTCACCCACAGTGGCTGGGTGTGGCGAGAAGGGAGGAGCCAGGCAGAGACCCACCCTCCAGAGACACCTCCCTACTGACCAAATGCGTCCACCTAAATATACCTCCGACAACGGGGCCCACCTTTTAGCAGCAAATTCAGCTAGAACTCATCCCTGGTGAGGCAGTGACCAACGTGGCACCCCATGATCCTGTCAGCTTCCTAGAGCTCTCCTATGAGCGCCCCACTGCAGGGACACTTCAGACCTGCGTTAGATTGGAGTGGTTCATCCCTGAGGCCTCCTGGAGGGATGTGCAAACACCGATTTCCAGTTCTCATTCATCGGTTTTTGCTTTGAGCCGAGGCTGGGTTATTTGCATTTCTAACGAGCTCCTGGGTGGTGCTGATGAATTGCACTTTAAGAAACTCGAGGCAGGACTGATCTTTGAAAGTGTACAGATTTCAGAACACTTTATTCACAACTCATGGGTGGGTAGTACCTGGAGCTTGTGTGGAGGGAAAGAAGCGAGTGAAGGGACTCAGAGGTGAAGGGCCCGGAAATGGCTGGAGGAGCAGAGGCTGGAGAGACTCAGCAGGAGCAGGGCAGAGGAGAACCTAGCTGACTCAGAGCTCAGGGGCAGGGCTTCTTTATGAGTTGGGTCCTTGAGGAATGATGGGTGCCATACCTAAAACGGATGGGCACAGCTCTGAAGGTTTGACTGCGCTCCCTCTGCATGAGTAGCAGAGACGGACAAGTTCTTTGAACCTTCATCGTGATACTTTCCTTGATAGTGCGTATTAATCGCCAGATGGGAGACTCTTTCTTTTGAGTAAGGAAGGTCATAAAGATAAGCCGTGACAGTGGAACGGCCACATTTCTTTTATCAATATGGGCTCTAAGTAGGACAGGCTTTTCTTCTTAGAGCCTTAAAACATGAGTTTTGATGTCTAAATTCATCTGCAAACCTCAAGGCACAAAAGGTTGCAACCCTATTCTCATTTTCATTCTCTACATTCTATAGTTGCAATCATTCAATATATGATATTGATTATAACAATTCAAAACTTGCTATATATAGGCAGGTGTATTTAGTTATGGAGTCACTGGATTCTTCCTTCCATGTATGGTTATTAGCAAGAGAATGCTGCTTTATTTTCTGAGTGCTGGAATCGAACCCAGGGCCTCATCTGTGCTAGCAAACTACTCTCTGAGCCCCAAACCTGCCCTAAAAGCTTACTCAGAAGGTTGCTTCAGTGAAGTAACAGCAAGTAGGGATTGTGACTCCTTTTCCACAACATGTCAATCAATCATTAGGAGAAATAATATTAAAATTCCCAAATACTTGTTTGAGAGCAATATTCAGGAAATATTTCATAGTAAACATTTTAATAAACAGCAGCATAAAATATCAGTGTTTAATATCATCTCTTATGTGTGAAATACAAATGCATATACCCTCAATATAAAATAGCCTCTGTGTCATTACAATTCCATGCTTCTCTACTTGAAATGCCCATAATAACAAATCAAAATTAAGTAATATAGCGATTACGTTCATGCAGTGAAAATAAAGGAAACATAAGGCAAGGCAAGATATCTAATTATTGCTACTATATACTTGAAGAAAATCTATACTGAATTAAAAACAAAGGAAACAGACCAGATATAAAAATGCAGAGATATATTTTCATTTCTGTGATACAAACCATAAACATAGTTTTGTGCAAAAAAGAATCTGAAAAATAAAGTCATCTCACAAAACATTGTCAACAAAAGATATTTTTTCAGTCTGTGAAAAAATACTATTTAATACAAAGGGACTGTGTTTGCAATATCACAGTGCTGTTAGAAAATACATTATTACAAGTGGTTTTGAAATTTAGTTTACTTACCTTAATGATTTGTCATTACAAACTGTTTTTTTTAAAAAGCTATAGTTCTTTATAAAAAACTAACTTGGATTTATTTTTTAACTATGAGAATGTTAGTCCAGAGAAGTATTTTACTGGCTCACGGGATCTGATTTCCCTTGAAGGGACTCTTAGAAAAACTCAGGTTCACTGACGTTGTTTACTTCAAATAATAAATATTCTTGGAAAACAACTGATTGTCGTATGATAAAACTGTGGATGATGCTTCATCATTAAACAGTTGCATAGCAACAAAAGGACTCAAATATTCTCCTCTACATAAAGCTAAGAAATGTACGGTCTGATTCCGCTTTGTTGCTGACACAAATGCGTCATCAGTGTGATGCCCGGGGAATCCGAATGCAGCCGACCCTTCCGAGTTCACAGTACCTATAAAGACTCAGGCTGGGAAGTTACAGCATGTTCTGGTAGACATATTGCCTTGATGTTTTTGGTGCTACTTGCATTTAAAAAAAAATGCAAACATGAAGGTATCTCAAGTTATCTTATATTCTGCTGACGGGAATTACTCCACATCCTATTTTTTTATGTCACTGAGAGCTTTAAAATAGAAACCAGATCAGGAGATACTGTTCTTAGGATAAAGGAATTATTATTTTTTAATAGGAGAGAAATCAAATATAAAATTCCTTTCTATATAGGTTTGGAAGCCCATGAGAATTCTGAATTTGGGCAAAGCTGGTGACAGGTAGATGCCCAGAGAGGCACATAGACTGCTGCCCTCTATGGAAGGGGAAAGGGTCACATTGCTTGTTTACGGGTCTATGGAATTCAGCTTGTGGTAACCTTTGAAATGAGAACCCAGCCACCATTTGGTAGAAATACTGAAATGTTTTACAAAATAGGGTCTACTATCTGTGGATAATTAACTACAAATGAATCATGAGGACTCTTGGGGCTGGAATAAAATCTGTGAACATTTCTAGAAGAGAAAAAAAGAGTGAGAGACTGTTTCCTGGTTCTTGGTGCCCTCGCCCATGGTCTGGGACCGTAGATGATGACACCCATCACGGGCACTTGTCACAGGGCGGCCTGGCACGCAGCTACACCTCCACCCAAGGTCACTGCTGCGGGAGGCACCCTGGGGCACCGGGGCCCCTGCTGCTGTCCCAAGGGGCTGGCCTAGGCTGGGGGACCGTTTTCCTGACTGTGCCTCCTCGCCCTCCCTTAGTAACTGAGCGGTCCACAGGCAGTTCCAGCAGCCTCCGCTGGCCCCGCGCCTGTGCGCTGTTAACTGAGGGCTCTGTAAACACAGCGATGAGGGACGGTGAGAGGCTTCCAGATCAGGAGAGGAGCCCCACAGAGCCCATGGAGGCACACATGGCCCAGGAGCCCGATGCGGAGGCTCCCCGGATCGCAGAGACTTCACTATGGCTCCACTGAACTTGGCTGCCCGTCTCCTCCTCTGTACAGGAGCGTGCAGTCTAAACGGAACCGATGTCCTGAGCATCACCCCAGAGCGGGGACAGCAGGGAGATGGCGCCACGCGTGTGCACCAGGGGAGAGGCCAGCAGAGGGACACGGACACGCGGCACCGGGTCTTCCTGTGCGGCGCGATGCTGTCTCACGAGGCTCTTCTCCCCGCTGGTTCGCAGTTTGCAGCTCTGGACCCGGGTTCGAGCCCAGAGCTTCCGGGCCAGGGCTTGTCCCGCTGGGTGAGTCGCAGCCCAGCTTCACGGAAGGCACTTGTCGCAGTCTGCTAACTGAGACCCTCACTCGATAAAAACATTTGACTAGTAATCCCTCCTGCGGCTTCCTTGTTTCCTGCAACGACATCTACAAAAAGCAGACACTACAGTTCTGCCGAAATCACAGACTCACTGTGCCCGTGGATACTGGAGTCTCCCAGCAGGGACGGCTGCTTGGAGTCCATCTTGTAGGCTTTCTGAGACTTGTTGCCGAACACGGTGATGCCCATGCCACTGGGGTGGCTGGGCAGGGACAAGTGCGGCAGGAGGGGGATGTTGGCTTCCTGGTTGGACCCGGAGGAGGGCAAGCTGGTCACGTGGCCGGTGCTGGTGGAGCCGCTGGCGCTGCTTGGGGAGCGGCTCTTGGGAGGGGGGCAGTGCGGGATCACCCTGGGCGGACCCGCAGGCTGGTAGTGGGCGGCCGGGAAGGCTGCGTACCCCGGCGGTATCGGGTACCCGTTGATGGGGATGAAGCGCTGGTTCTGAGGTATTGGGGGGCCGAGGAAGCCTGTGATCTGGCCCTGCGGGGGGAGGCCTTGGCCCGGGAACACGTAGTTGGGGAACCTGGGGTTGCTGAGGTTGCTGACAGGGCTGGCGCTGAGGGAGGTGGTCTGCGTGGTGGCGTTGCCCCCCGACGGGGTGGTGGAGCTGGTGTGGCTGGACAGCCCCTCCCAGGAGCGCAGGCGCAGGTGGATATCCTGGAAGCGCGGCCTGCGCGAGGGCACCTCGTTCCAACACTCGGTCATGAGGCTGTACACCCGGGGCGGGCAGTCCTCCGAGCAGGGCAGGAGCTGCCGCTTCCGCACCATCTCCATCACTTCCTGGTTGCTGAACCCGTAGTAGGGCTGCAGTCCGAAGCTGAAGATCTCCCACAGGACAACCCCGAAGGACCAGATGTCGGAATCGGAAGAGAACTTGCCGTACATGATGGCCTCGGGGGGCATCCAGCGAATGGGCAGCAGGGCCTTGCTCTGCACCCTGAAGTAGTCGGCCGAGTAGATCTCCCTGGACAGCCCGAGGTCCGAGATCTTGACGTGCAGCTGCTCGCCCATGAGGATGTTGCGGGCCGCGAGGTCCTTGTGCACGAAGAAGTGGCTGGACAGGTACTCCATGCCCGCGGCGATCTGCACGGCGATGTGCAGGAAGTCCCCGTGGTCCAGGCTCGACTTGACCGTGCCGTCCTCGTCGCTGCTGCAGCCCACATCGGAGTGCGGGGAGCGCAGGATGAGGAACTCGCGCAGGTCGCCCTGGTGCAGGAACTCGAAGAGCATGCACACGGGCTGCTCCAGCGTGACGGCGCCCAGCAGGCACACGATGTTGGGGTGGTGCAGCTCGGCCAGGAGCGAGGCCTCCTGCTGGAACTCCGTCCACTGCTGCGGGCTGTTGCAGTCCTTCAGGGTCTTGATGGCCACCAGCTGGGCGTGGTCCATGCCCGGGAGGTAGAGGTGGCCCTTGTAGACCTTGCCAAAGGTGCACTCGCCCAGCTCCTCCATGAAGCGCACGGCAGACAGGGGCAGCTCTTTGGCCTTGCTCTGGAGAGGAAGGGAAAGCAGGGGTTAAACGTTTTCTCGCCCACATCCTGGCATCTGGAAGGAGGCGGGAGCCCACAGGAAAAGGCTCTAAAAATAGATCAAAACCTTGGGCTGAAGCTAATGGTGATGTGTTTCTTTAAATTTTCAGCAAAGTAAATCTTACTCATCATTATGGTTTTGTTTGTAATAGCAAAAGATTAGAAATAAGCTAAATGTGCCCTGGAGGAGACTGATTAAATAAATTATGGCAGAGCTGGTGATGGGCACGTTTCTTACAGTCATGAAACAGCGAGGATGTTTCTCTGTATCGTCACGGGGAGTTCTTCAGTCCTCCGGTTCAGCCAACAATGAAAAGCAAAAGAATAGTTAGCGGTGTGCGCTACCTTTGCGTTTTAAAAGGAGATAAGTCCTGGTCGTATTTCTGTTTCTCGGCAAATCTACTAAGGCTCAAGGACGCGCAGGGGGAGGAAGCGTGCTTATGGAGGAGGGATTTTCATCTCGAGCTTTTTTTAATACTTAAAAATTTTTGCCGATGGGCCGGAGGGTTAGCTCAGTGGTTCCGGCGCCTGACTCGCAAGCGCAAAGACCTGAGTTCGATCCCCGGAAACCACATATAATGCTGGGCGTGGAGACACGCCCATCAACAATCAACACCGCATACCACAATGCCGGACGTGGTGGCTCACGCCTGTCATCCCAGCACTCGGGAGGCAGAGACAGGAGGATTGCTGAGTTCCAGGCTTGCCTGGGCTACATAGTGAGCTGAGGGCCAGCCTGAACTACAAAGCGAGACCCTGTCTCAAAACAAACAAACAAACAAAAATTTCTGAACCAGGTAAATTCAATTTAAAAAACAATAATAAATTTACAAACGTCTGGCCAGTCTTTTCATCTGAATCATCAGAAAATTTCCCCTGCAGTGAGAGGCACAGCCACGCTTCTGCTTTGCTTACTGGGCTGGACAGCTTGTCCCCTTCCCAAAGCCAGCACTCACGGGGTGAAACCTATAGAAAATATGTGGATCCTGGGGCCTGACAGCTGACTTCCTGTCAGGGGCGGGGCCTGGCCCGAAGAGGTGGTCACAGGGGGCGTGGCCTGGAAGAGCTCCTCCCCTGACTCCTCCCTTCTCTCAGCATCCTGTCTTCCAAGAGCCCAGCAGTGTTCCCCCGCCAGACCCTCTGCCACTGCGCCTTGCGATCCAGCCAACGAGGGACTGAAACTCAACAGAAAATAAACCTCTCCTCTTTTCAGTTGTGGATGTTGGGTATTTGTTCCAGCAGTGAGAAAGCAATAAGGGCAAGGAATTTCAGGAATAATGTTTACATGTGGTATAAGCAAGTCCAGTGGAATGTGATAGTGAGCCCCCTCTTGGATCTCGACAGAATCCCTAGGCTTCTCGGAACGAGGAAATGAAGCCATGTAATATTAGACCGACTTAATGAGGAGCTAGAAGCGCCACCCTCTTCTCCCCAATGCTTGGGGTTAGCCCACAGACAGCATGGTGTAACTCAAACCAAGCAAGCACGGCGCTCACCGGAACCGCATGTAGCAGCCCGCAGCTCACCGGACAGCCCTGTGCACCAGCCCGGTGCGCTCGTGCTGACCTTGGGTGACCTTCCTAACTTTTGGCGCCTGCATCCGCGGCCACGCAGTCCTGTCGTGACTGCCTGACACGGTTGCAGTGGGAAATAAATACGAGGATGAATGAAAGTGATTCCTGCCCACTCAGAGCTCTTTCAACCATTTTTCTCATCCTTATGAGGAAAGTAGCCCAGGAGGAGGGACAAACCCAAGGATTTACATTTACAGCCTTCATAGTTCTAAAGTCTGAGGGAAATTGTAGTGTTTTTAAAAACGGTCTTCCTGGTAACCTGTCTCTGTTCTGTAATTCCGAGTTGTTGTGTTTTAAAATCCTATAACGTGAGAGAGGATTAGTGTAGGGCCTGTGGGTGGCCACGGCCCACTCCTCTGAGGATTCTGGGGGACATGGATGGAGTCCAGGCTGGGAACAGACGTGGGGGGGCAGCTGGGAGGGGATGGGCGGAAGGGGGACCAGCGGCCCAGCCTGGGCATCTGGAGCTGGCCACGGGGCCTCTTAGGAAGGAAAGCTGACTTTTGCCACTTGATGGAGGGGCATGGGGGAAGGAGGGAATTTTCAGGAGTGCTGAAAAAGCTGCCTTTATCCCTGAACGCCTGTGCTGGCCGCCCTGCTCCGGTGGCATCAGGCAGCCTGTGGGTCTGCTCACCCACGTGACACACGCACAGCGTGCTCTGAGACCTGAGCTCTGGCGGTGACCTGGATCTGTGATGCAAGGGGAGAAACACTATGTCCAAGGGCACCTGGCACCTCGCCAATGCCCAGGCTGGTGTGGGCCTCAGCCCTTCCCCACCCCCACACAGCGGGCCGCTACCCACGATCACACTTTTTCCTAGAGCCCTCGAAACCAAATTCGGGCTCTGCTGTGGACGGAAGTGGAGAAGCCCAAGAAAGGGCGGCTGCACAAGACCTCTCTGAACACCTGTGCGGCAGCGGCAGAGAGACGCCTGGGAAGTTGCTGGGCTGTGAGGGAACCGTTTGCATAGCGATTGTCTTTCTTTAAATGCTCAAGTTACTTGGCACAAACGAGTCTTAACTAGAGAGCCATTTTCAAATTTTACATAAATCCTGAACTAGTTAAAAAATAATAAAGACCCTTAAAGAAGCAGCCAGTAGACTGTGGGATGAGGGCAGGAAATTAGCTGTATTGTTGAGGAGCAGATGGTTTACATTACACAAACCCTTTAGGCTAAACTTGTTTAGGTCTGGCATATTGTAAATTATATTTTAGTAATGAAAGTGAAATGACCTCCCCTTGACCCCGAGTGAGGCTGTCTGTTTGAGCTTGTGTAGTGGGAAACTATGAAAGAAAATGAAGTCATAAAGTTTTGGCAGTTCAATTTTGGCTCATTTCAAGTTAAGGGGTTATAAATCTGTTTAGTTTTCGTTTGACAAGTGTTTGTCACACAGGGATGTACAAAATGTAAAGAAGTGTAAAATACACAAGCGGCCCAGGGCCAAAATAAACCAACTACAAAGAAGCAGAGGACCGGCCCGGCCGGGCGCCTATCTCTCTATCACCCCTTCCATTAGCTGGATGACAGGCTGTGCTGGTTATTACACGCTGGGAAGCAATTAGGTCCCTTCAAGCTGAACCAGGCTTTCAGGGGAAACGTTAACATTTTCAGTCCTCAGCGTAAACACCCCTCTGCCTCAGCCTGGCTTTAGGAATCATGTAACTTTTGCTGGGGCACAGGAGAGTTGGCGTGGGAGCGGAGGCCTGCGGTGCTTCCTCCTTTGCACATGCCCAGAGACTGGCTGCCAGAGAGCTCTGCCCTCATAGGTGGCATTGCCCTGGGTGCAGGGAGCCCAGGCTGAGGTGGGTGGCCTCTCCCAACCAAGGGGGTACCAGGTGGGCGTGTATGACTTTTCCCACTTCTCCACCTCAGACAGGAAGGCCGGGGACCATGGATCTGATTTTTACATACAGCACTGAATAGAGATGGATAAAGAAACTCCATTAGACGCAGCTGTCGCCTTCCTAGGTCTCTTCCCGAACTAGTTGAAGACCTCGTGTCACAGCGACACACATGCACACCGGACCTGCAGAGTGCAGCTCACAGCAGCTGCATCTCATAAGCAGCCTGTGTTCATCAGCAGCTGCACAGATAAAGGAAACGTGATGTTTCCACACAATGGAGTACTAGTCTGCCACGAAGAGGATATATTTAGGGGCTGGGAGGTTTAGCTTGGTGGCATCATGTCTGCCTCAGAGGCACAAGGTCCTGAGCTTGGTCCCCAGTACCACAAAAAAAGTTTAAGTTTGACTCATTTGTAGGAAAACGATACATTGGAGACCATGATGTTAGGAGACATAAGCCGAAAACACAAGCTTAGGTATCACATGATTTCTTATATGAGAAACCCAAGGTATAAAATGTAAGAGCAACATAAAAGCTAGATAGAGAAAACAGGGAGATAGAACTTTAACAAAATGGAAGGGACAAGTGATGGAGGAAGGGGGGCAGGGGATGAAAGAGGCATGTGGGGTTCAGTGCACACTTGTCACCCTGGAGGTGACTGTCACACGCTGCAAACGTGCACTAATGAATCAGAAACGGCCAGGACGGCTCTGTCTTTGAAACTTGGTGGCTGCCCTGTGCGACAAGATGGTGGGCAGGACCCTCCTGGGGAGGCGCTCCCTACCGAGCTGCAGTCCCCGCCCACCTCGTGTGATGACATGAGGGACAAGGTGGGACTTCACGAGGCCATCAATGTCCCAGCGGCCTGGAGCCGGCTCTGTGCCCTCCCTCCCTCCTGCTGGGAAGGGCCGGTCCATTGTGAGTCCGACTGACAGTGGCTGCAAAGTAGAGCCACAGGAGGGCCAATGCACAGTCAGCCCGGCCGTGGGAGTGCCCCCTGCTCACGGCCAGGTCAGCCCCACATTCTGCTGCCCGGCTGACAGTGGCCCTCCCACCCTGGGCTGCTCCGGGGTGGGTAGACTCTGGTGTCTGCAGAAGGGCCACTTCCATGTCTTGGTGTCTGTCCTCATGCATTAGAGGGACAGGCAGACAGCTGCATTGCTGGGGTTAGAGGGCTGGCTGGGAGAGGAGGGTGCCATGAGGGCCAGTTCAGGGCTCTGTGAAGCAGGCCTCGGCCCTCCTGAGGACCAGATCGGACATGGTGCTTGCCAGGCATAGCTCACTTCTCCGGTTCTGGAGGCCTGAGATGCTCTGTGTCACACAGCCCTGGTGAGCGAGCTCCTGACCCAAAGACGCTGCTGGAGAAGCTGCTGGAATGAGACAGCCTTCTGGACCGGGCCAGTGCTTGGCGATCTGAATCCACACCCCAGGACGGGAGGCAGGCCCAGGCGGGTCTGAAAATCAGGTCAAGCTGTTCTGACTAACACAGGTGGAGGAAATAATCTGCTCAGGAGATGCTTTGAAAATGCAGGTGTGATTGCCGGAATCACTGACCAGCAATTACTGGGTTTAATTCAAGGTTCAGAAATATAAATCTTTAAGTTCAGTATGGTGGTGTCTCCCTGTAACCCCTGAGACTCCAGAGGCTGAGGCAGGAGATGACAGGTTCAAGTCAAGCTGAGCAATTTAGCCCTTCACAAACAACACCCTGTTTCAAAATAAAACACAGAGGGGTGGGGGTGTTGTTGGGGCTCCCCAGGTTCAATTCCCAGCACCACAAAACCTGTAACAGGAGTCACAGTAGTCGGCATCTCAGTTTCTTGGAGTGCCTGTCATTGAGGGTTTAGCAGCTGTTGTGCTGCCAGTCAACCAACTGGGCTCTGACCTCATGTGCAAGAGTCCTGAGGGCATGCCCAGCTCCTGCCCACTCCACAGCCTGGGCCAGCTGCTGGGCATTGTGTGCTGCCACCTCAGGCCATGGTCCTGCTGGGAGGTGTGTGCTGGGTGCTGTGCGCCAGGGTGAGCACATTGCATGCATCAGTGCCTGGCTGCCCCATGGCAGAGCTATGAGAAGGCCCTGTGGCCAACCCGTCTGTAGCTGGAGAGCCCAGGGACACAGTGGTTAGTGTCCCCAGTTGGTGGGGCTCATCTCAGACTCCAGAGCCAGCCCGGCCGTGACCGCTGAGGTCTGAGCTAAGTGCTCCATGGTTCGTCTGGCCCTCCTCAGGCTCTGAGAACTGTACCATGACTTCTCTACATTAGGGATGGAAATACTGAGGCACGGCGGGGGAAAGATGCCAATGGGAGTGTCCAGCCAAAGCTGGAGAAGGTTCTGGGAGGAGGGACGGAGTTTCCACTGGGTCCCTGGAGAGGACCTGCTATCGCCCTAGGACGAGCAGTGTGGTGTGGGACGCTGGAGGTGAGGGGGGCTCTGCGGCCTCTGTCAGCTGCGGGAGGGTGACACAAGTCCTCCTGACGCCCTCTCCCTGGATTGGCCCTGAGAGCCTTGGCACATGGCATTGCTTCGCAAGTGGACTTGGCTCTGGCCACAAACGTGCTGGACTCTGAAGTTCTTTCCCTTCCTTGTGCGTTTTACTAGTTCTTAGGTAAACAGTGTTAGATTTGCGAAACAATTGCCTCCATTCAGGGACGGAAATGACTACATTTTAAAAGCCAAGAGGCCACAGCCTGTTTGCTCTGGAGGTTGTGGACATTTTCAAAGGCTCTACCTGAACCTAGTGCCCCTGGTTTATGCAATCCAATTCCAGTGGGAGTTTCAGCCCCCATTGGTCAGCCTGGCTCAGGGCTCACCTGCACTCCTCTGGAAGTGATTTAACTTGGAAAGAATTTCTGCTCTGCAGAGTGCAGATTTTTGAGCACTGGCCTCAGTGTTTGGCGGTGACCAAGGCTGGTTCCACCCTGCTTGCTTGAGAGTGTGGATAGGAGAGGTTCTCTTCTACTTGGAAAGAGACCCCACAGATGCTGAAATTCTGACGCCAGCCTGCCCACTGTGCACCCCTAGCACGCTAGGAAGTTTCAGCCAGCCTGGACAGCCAGGTGGGGTGTGTGTGTGTGACACAGATGTCATCCCAGGTGCCAGAGCTGGGCGAACCCGGATTCAAGTTCTGCTTCTCCCCTTGCTCGCTGTGAGTGGCTGGACAAATCTGAATCTCAAGCCTTTCTTTACACCCCTCAGTTTGGGCTGAGACCCGGCCTTGTACCATAAGGCTGTGAGGAAGGTTCTCCTGAAGCAAGCAGAGCTGTCACAAAGGACCCACTTAGGTTTGGACACAGGTTTGGGCCGGGCCTGGACGCCCTCCCTCCCCCATCATTTTTGTCCCCTCTCTACCCTGTGGGTTTTATCGGGGTGTGAGCAGGGTGCGTAGCAAGGGAACTCATGCTAACAAGCTGGAAATAGGCCAGAGCTGTCTGGAGCTTGGCATGCATTGCCTGCTGTCTTCACCCCCCATTAGTCTGGGGCCACTGCACTTAAGCCCCCTCTTCACTCACACTGGCCTGCGTGTGGCTGCGGCTTCATTTGAGGTATAATCATCACCATCAGAAAACCAAGAGCGTGTTCCAGGCATCGGACACCTGGGGACGCCAGGTGCCGCTCTCGTGGTGTCAGGAGCAGCTTTTCACATGCTGTTTATCCTCTGCAGGTGGGAGGAAGGCTCCAAGGAGGGGCCGTTGGTTGTGAGGATCTCCCAGCCTCAGACAGTGAGGCAGTGGTCCTATCTCTGCCTCTAAACCCCAGCTCTCTGGAGGCTGTTAAAGTGCTGCCTGGGAATATATTTTTAAGAAATGTCTCTGGAAAGGAAAATAAAAGAGCATGTATAAAGGGGGGAGGAGGGGGAGTGGGTAGGGATATGGGTAAAAATGAGAATTAACTTGTGGCATATACTGGTACAAATTTCCCAATGTTATATGTGATTTTGAGATGTATATAAATTGTACCAATAAAGAATTCAATTTAAAAAAAAAGAAATGTCTCTGGAGAGTGAAGTTAGGCCCAGATGGTGGGGACTCCTGGTGCGGGGATGAATTTTACAACTTGAGGCCCCTCTAGGTTGGGGAATCTGGGTCGGAGATAAAATCAGCACGGGAGAGAGAGGATGCTCCCTCCTGGGGATGGAGAAGGGTCAGCAGAGGAAGCTGTGAGGCGGAGAAAGGAGGAAAGCCGCGCAGAAAGCGTCCCAGGATGCTCTTTAGAACAGTGAGAGCTTGGGAGAAATTACAGGGAAGGGAGACTTGGAAAAGGTCCCTGACTGGGAGACACCGCTGGGGTTCCCGGGCCCTGGTTCCCAGGCCCAGGGCCCGAGCGCAGTGTGTCCAGCAGCTCGGGGCCTGTGGCCGTCAGTCGAGTGGACGCGACGGGGCCGACGGGGAAGTGCTGTGACAACAGGTAGGGATGGGTGCTCAGAATGGCGGTAGGGCTGGCCGCACAGACGGGTGCAGAGGGCACGGGCGAGCCCTAGGAGTCAGCAAGGAGAAAGGGGTGCACTGTTGCGGAGGGGGAGACAGAACCCAGCAAGAGCTGAGGACTCAGAGCGGCCGACTCAGCCCCGCTGGCCGCCCTTGGCCTTTTTGGTCTCTGCTGTCTCTCCTTCCTCAGGCTCCTCCTGCACTGGCCTCTCAGGGCCTGGCCCCAGGAGGCGAGGGGCACTGCCCTCCTCCCAGGGGCCGAACCTGCAACTCACCCTGACTGGCTGAATGTGAAGGCTGCTGCTTTTCGCCTGTGACGCTGGAGAAGTGGAGGCGGAGGAAGGCGAGACAAAGGAGGAGAGGCGAAGGGAGGGAAACGGGCTTTCCAGGCTCCAAAGCACTTACAAATTTACGTACTTCAACTGCAGAATTTGTAAAGTGATCTCAAATATCTTGCTTCATTCAGGCACCACTAGAGAATTAAGTGGCTTGAAATCTTTTGCTAATCAAAACAAAAGGAAAGCAAACAGCCTTTGCGCAGACGTCTGCCTCTTTCCCTGAACAGCTGAGAAAACGGTGTGACGGAGGCTGGGCGTGAGGGACACTGGCACAGCGTCTCCATCCAGGGTCTGCGGGGGCGCGGCTTTAAAGTGCTCCCCGCCCACTGGCTTCCTTTCCCCACCGACCAGAGGACTCGGGGGGCCCCTCAGGACTGCCACCCGGTTGCCCTGTCTGCCAGGCCATCTGCGGCCACCCACTGTCCTCTGCAGGGTATCGCTTTCTGGTCTCCCAGGAGCCTCCTAATCCAAACGCTCAGGGAAGACTTGCAGGCAGCAGGGAGGAGAGACAGAATGGATGGCTGGAGCCGGAGCCGCATGCACTCGCTGGGTAAATACGAACTGAGCCTCTGGGTTCCCACAAATAGGGAAAGGCAGGGAGGGCCAGCTGCTTCCTTGGCTCTCAGACCCTCCCCCCGGCATAGGCCTCGCTTCCGGGGTCCTGCCTCCCTTCCTCTGGCGTGTGCCCGCCTCTCAGGTATGTGCACTGCTCCTGCGGCCATGACCTTTCAAAGCAGCTTTAGAGATGGGCTCTTTACATCTAGGAAGTTTCTCTAAGGCCCGGAAGACCTTTGTGTCTTTTCCAAGAGACACCCTCGTAAAAACCAAAACAAGCAACTGAAGGGTTTGGCTGAGCCAAATCTCTTAGGAGAATAACGAAAAACAAATTTTTAGCTCTTGTTCTTGTTGTTTCCTCTTTCTGCCTCAGGCAAAGATGGAGCTGTTCCCGAGTACTGGGGGCTCAGAGAAGGCTTAGGCCTTGGGCGGCCTGGGAGGTCGCAATGCAGCACCATCCTGCCGGGCTCACTTCTGAAATGGCCCAAAATGGGGACAGTGATGTTTGCTCCACCCGCCAGGGCTCTGGGAAAACTCACACAGTTCAATTTCACGTGTCTCTGGCTACAGAGCACAGAGTGTTGCCATTAGTCACCAGGCTGCACCACGTCACTTGGGCACAACAGTGACCGTGTCCAGACCTGGGCCCTGTCAGCAGCCCGGGAGGCCCGCGGTCCTGCTACAGGCAAATGCTGCTGTGCACGGTTCCCAGGCCTCCTGCCCCTTCCACATAACTCACTCTGTGAACAGGGTATCAGGGGGTCAGTAAGGACAAAGGCTTTACTTAGGGCTGGAAACCACCATACCTCTGTTTTCCTCCATCAGTTGTTACCTCTTTGACCTTGAACGAGACAACCTGTTTGGATTCCATTTCCCTGGCTGTACAGCAGTCATCCTACTTGCTACCTGACATAATAGCCAGGAATGAGATTAAGGATAGAAATTAAGTGAGATAAAGGATAGAAAAGACCTGGAGTCATATGTGACACTTTGTATTAATCAAGATATATTTGTTTTCTCTACTTTCACAACTATTGCAACATCCTGTGTCACAGAGCAACTGCCTCCAACCCCTTCCATGGAAGGGGCATCTCTCTAGGACGGTGGCCACTGCCTGGCGAGACTGCAGTGCCAACAGACCCGGGCTGCCCTACCCAGGCCCTCAGCATCGAGGGTCGGCGTGTGGGCAACCCCTCATGGACAGCTGAGGCAGACAGCGGCCAGTCAAGGGAGTTTGGGCTCTGAGGGCCTGGCCCCATGTGCAGGGAGAGGGACTGCTGCACAGTGCTGAGCAGGGAGGACTCTGAGAAGGGCCCCGAATACACTGCTGTGCAGGAGAGACCCAGTCCAAAACCAGGCAACCAGAATGAAGAGATCCTCCTCTGAAGAGTACAGGTGGCCACGAGCAATACAGAAAGGGCTGTCCTGGCTGGCCATCAGAGAAACACATGCCCAAACTGCAGGGAGTGGTCGTCTCGGCCCAGAAGGACCAGGGGTCATTGGCGAGTCTACTAACAACAAATGCTGGTGAGGACAGGGGAAAAGGGACTCTACTGCATGGTTGGGGAAACACACTGGTTACAACCACTGTGCATCAGTATGGAGATTCCTTGAAACACTGACACTACAGATGCTGCTTGACACAGCTGTGCTCCTATGTGTTCTTCCCAAAAGAGTTAAAATTATCATAACACAGGGATCCATACGTACTCACTGGTGTCCACGGCAGCACAACCTAGGCAGCTAGACCTTGGAAACGTGTGTGTGGCCATCCACAGATGACTGGTTTTGGAAAATGTGGCGTTTACAGAGTGGAGTACTACACTGCCACAAGGAAGGACAGTCCTGAGGCATTTGTAGGTAAATAGATGCAGGTTGAGAACATAAAGTGAAATGTTAGACACATAGGCTCATGTATCACATAGCTCTCTTATATGAGAAATGCAGATAAGGAACAAAATAGAAAAGAGATAAATAATAAATAGGGAGAAGTACAATGCCTTCTTGGCATTTGGAAGTTACATATTCCAATATATGTGTTCATTTTGATTATTAATTTATATCTTAGCTCACTGAAAAGAAAGATTTTTGTTATCTGTTTTTTTTTTTGCTTTTTGGGGACAGGGTCTCACTTTGTAGTTCAGGCTGGCCCTGAGCTCACTATGGTGCCCAGGCAAGCCGCCGCGAACTCAGCAATCCTGTCTCTGCCTCCCGAGTGCTGGGATTACAGGTGTGAGCCACCACGCCCAGCATTATATGTGGTTACCGGGGATTGAACTCAGGTCCTTGCGCTTGCAAGGCAGGCACCGGAACCGCTGAGCTAACCCTCCGGCCCTGTTATCTGTTTTTTGTAAGAATCTTTTGGGTTTATGTCTTATGGACTGAGTAACTACTTTCACAATAATGATACACAGTACAGTAACTAGTCATTCTATTATTACTTGGTTATGGAATTCTATTTTATTTTTTCATAAAATAAAATTAAAGCTTCCATTGTGCATGCAAAGTGGCTTGCTAGAAGCTAAGATATCAAATGACCAAAACCTCACCTCTGCCCCTTCCCAATCCACTTTGTGGAGTCTATAACCTTCTGGGTGGGGAGGGTTTTTATGGCAAATATTCACACTTGGCAATAGAATAGTGATTTTGCTTGAGATGAAAACTTGCAGCTGAATTTTTAGCATTTAAATGAACCCTAAACCATCACCAACAAATATGACTTTATAATAGCAAAGCTATTTTCAGGACTTGCCAAGAGTCCTAGTTACGCGATTCCACTTAGGAGGCAAAACGGTTGGCTGATTCGAATGTGAAGATATTTTCACCCTAAAGTTTTATTGTGGGGGCCAAAAGATTCATGTGGTCACTATCTCAGAGAAGACAAATATTCATTAAATGGCTGGAGCTGTGGCAGGAGGAAGAGACAGGCTTGTGAGTCAAGAATCCCAGTTACTTAATCACATCGCTCTGGGCAGAGCCTGGGCTGGAGCTGTTGGCTTCCCAGGGAGGCTCCATGGATTTCAGCTCCCCGGATGTAGCATGGGCTCCATCTGAAGGAAGGGCAGTGACCCAGCTTCCCGCCAGGACCCTGGGTGACCCATGTTTTGAAAGATATGGACAAGAAACAAAAGCAAAGTGGGTTGACTCAGCACAGAGAGAGAGAGTCAGACAGGCTGTCCTACAGCAGTACCCAAAGACTGCTGTGCCAGGAGCCTCCCAGCCCTCTTAGGGTAACAGGGTGGGATTTAAATTAGGCATGAAAAGGATTTTTAAATTGTGGTAATATATGTATAAAGCATAGAATTTCTGTTTTAGTTATTTTTAATTATATATTACAGCAATGTTAACAACTAGAGGCACATTGTTATGCAATGCAAAGGATTTCTTGCTAGTAAAGTCTGTACATAATATTGGATCTTTCTCTCTCTGTTTGGTAGGTGTGGGAAGCAGACCCTGCTAGAGGAGACTCTTTTTCAGGCCTGGAGATCTACACTGGGTGCTGCACCAACTAGCAGTTGCGAGATCTGCACTATACTAAACAGTGCTGCCCAGCTCCCAAGATGATCTGCAACCTTTGGGTCGCTGCATTGGGATGCCTGATCAAAGATGTCTTAATCAACCTCTGGCCCAGAATCGCCTTCCATTGCTCCATTAGGAGTTTGCTATTCTTCCTTTAATACAATCTCTGCTTGATTTACTGACTATGCATTAATGATAAAAGATACTGTTCTAGTGATTAAGTAAAATAAAATGACAAAGAGAAGTAACTTCTTTTGAGTGGGAAATGGGGAAGTATTCTAACAGACAAAGACTTGTACCTTGTGAGCCTGGGCTAGTCTTTAGCATAAGACAGGAAACTTGCCAATCACCTAGGGAGAAGTTTTAGGAACAGAAAGAGCACATTCCAGAAATTTTTAAGTACTGTCTGCCAGACAAAGTTATCTTTGTATTTTGAGTTCCTGTAGACTTAGATTTTAGTCATGCTAAACTTATATGTTAACCACTAACTACATTGTCAGTTGTAAGCCTTGCACATAAGCACTGTAGCTAGAAATACTATAAAAGAGCACTACAGAATAAACTCAGGGCCTGCTCAGTATTGACTGAGAGGTCCTCCCAAGCCCATTTTCCTCTCTTCTTCTCTTTTCTTAATCAGCGCCCCTCAACTTCATGACCCCGCTGTTTTGTCTAGCTGGCTCTGGCAGGTAGGAAGATATGAAATTCCCTTATTTGAAACGGTACAATACAGTTTGCATTCTGAGCCCCAAGGGCTAGACCAAGATGCCCTAAGAGTCCCTCGTGGCCCTAAAAGAGCACCGTGAGGCTGACGTCAGGCTGGCCCGGCCTGGCACATGCTCAGGAAAGCAGCTCGGGCTGCCTCAGGCAAAGGCCCAGGCTCATGGTGGGTCTGAGGCAGTAAACCTGGTGCGGCTGAACTCTGACTCTGGGTCAGGGATTTGCTGGGCAGGGAGGGTTACAGTGCCTGACTCTCACCAAGTCCCCAGGACAACAGTAGCCAGGCGCTGCTGGTTTTACCTTGGGCTTGTATGCATTCAGCATGGACATCTCCACGTTCTGGCCCCGGACATGCTTCGGCTGCCTCTGGACTGGTGGTGATGATGACTTCTGGTTATTGCGACAGACACAGATGAAGAAGAAGAGCAAGGCGATGGCCAGGGGGATGGCCACACTGGGCACCAGGATGTACAGGATTTCCATTTTATTCTTCTCCTTGGAATCCTTCGAGTCTGGGTGCAGAAAGGGGAAAAAGCAAATCAGACTTGTTCACATGGACACTACCATAGTCCATGTCAAGATGGACTTCTGTTCTCCTGGAAGCACACATCCACCATGAGAAAAAAGAAACGCACTGCTTCCTGCGCTTTGTTTTCACTACACCTCAACAGAATTTAGTGAAGTTTAAGAGTTTAAAGTTAAAATGTTTGAAAATTGAACAGGGACATGCTGAAGTTTTGGGGATACAGAGATCCCCAATGTTACCCTTCTTGAGCAGTGACTGGCATCTCCCGGGTACCTGAAGAGGTAACACCAAGTGAGAGGTCTGCACACACCCAGGACTCTTTCTCCTCCAGCCACCATGTCGCCAAGCCCTGCCTGGTTCTGGCTGGCATGCGTGCAGAGGCCAGCCTACGTTTTCCAGGTGCAGCATTGCTAATGCGTCCTGACTCTGGGGGGTCCGCAGTCAGGGTCGGTTCCATCTCTGAGGGGATGGGTGACCCTGAACAAACATGACTGTCTCAGCCTCACGTCTTCTCAGCCGCAGAAATATAATGCATGTCGTAATGGTGCCTGCTATTCCCTGTGGCACAGAAGCACCATAGAACTTGACACTCTCCTAAAACCTCAGCATTCTTCTTAAGTGGTTTCTTATGAACCCAGGAATTACGAGCGCTAACACTTTGAAGTACATTTCTGAAATCGTATATGTGTGCTTTCCTATTGCTTGGCAAAGAATATCATGTGTAAGAGGAAGTGAAGTATGCTTTTCTTTTTACTGTTTGATTTTGACCCTTAAAACGAAAGAATTAGGGCAATATTTTGATTAATAAATAAATTCACTGATAAACACAAGAAATATAGGATGGCAGTTAGAGGGGTTGCATAATGCCTTGACCTGACCACCAAGATCAGCTGTCTTTCTCTGAGAAAACCGAAAGTGTGAAAATAAAGATTGGCACAAAACTCAGCTATGAGGGGCCTGACGGGTGGGACCAGCACTGAGGCTTTGAAACACAGCTGCCTCTGACCTGTGCACTTTCCCCACTTGGGTGGGTAAAGCAGAGCCACACTCACTGCTGATAGGCGCTCGAGCAGTGCTTGTGTCATCTGTATGTCTGCTGTCAGAGATAGGAATCATGGGAGGGAAAATGTCTGCCTCAGGGTTTGGTGTGAGCATACCACACACACACACTATCAGTGTGTCCGACTCTGTGACAAAATGCCCAACATAAAAGAGGAAAGGTGTGTTTGGGTTCGGTTATAGTGCCACCCACTCTTGCCCCACTGCTTTGGACCCCTGGGGAGACAGAAACAGTATGGTGGAGGGGTAAGGGGAAGGAGGGCCACTCCCTCATGGCGGAGCACCACAGAGGAAACAGCCAGTCTGAGTGGGGGTCCCCAAGGTCACGCTGCTAGGACCCTCTCCCTTTAACAAGTGCCCCCAAGTTAGCATCGCCTCCCAATAATGCCATCAACACACATGCTCATCCACGGACTGACCCCTGTAAAGCGGGAGACTCAGGATCAGGCCCTCCCAAAAGCCCCGGCTCTGAGCACCAGGGATTCTGTGGATATTTTTTATCCAAACCATCACGTGCCCTGTGCACATGCCTCTTCGACCATGGAGCAGAACAAGAGCGATGCAATTTAGTCAGAAGCCTCAGAGCACGACCTTCGTTGCCATCAACGCAGACTCCAAATGTGCAGGGGTTCCCTCCCTCATCAGCCAGAGGGGGAGAGTGACCCTGCTCTGTCCAGCTGAGGGTGTGACAAAGTCATGTGGAAAATGTGCACGTTAGTCCCTGTTGCAACTTGATCATGCGGTGTATCTGCAGAGTAGAAGATTCTGGGATAAACGTCTGGGGCTGGAAATTCAAAATAACCTTAAGCAAGAAACCACCTCTATGATCTCCACTTCCTCCTTTGTGTATGAATAGTAATAACACCTGCTCCTTCTGAGAACCAAATGAAGTAATACTCACCAAAGAACCTTGACTAATTGAAAATTGCTCTATGGTTGTCAGATGCTATATTATTAACAAGATAGAATTTCTCGGTGTCCCGAAAGGGCATATTTCTATTGTTATTTTTGGATTTTCGGTGAAATGATTACAAGCGTAATGATTACAAAAGGAACAGGCTAATTTAGTACTAATGTGCTGCTGGTCCTTTTTCCAGCCTGGATCTTTTCAGCAACAAGAGAAAGTGAGGTCTCACCTGTCTGAGGGACAAAGGAGTCTGTTTGCATTCCTATCAGCTTATTCACCAAAGGCCTTTTACTGTCACTGGGTGTCTGGGACAGATTCCTTGTGGGGCCTGAGAGGACAGACTTCAAGAAGCAAAACCCTTTCAACAGTCAGACTTGGACCCTGTGGCTCACTAAGGACAGAAGGGGATCCATCTTCTCACCAATGGCATAACCATGCAGAGCCCTGCGCTCAGGTTGGAAGGGGCAGGGAACACATTCAGGTCTGTTCTGAGTCTACAAGTCCTTCCCTGGGCTTCTCTGCCATCAGCCCGAAGGTTCAGTCTCTGGCTTTTAAAAATATGTTTTATGGAACAATTAGCCTCACGTGTGAAAAACTAGGCTGTTAGTTTTCTCTGTGTACTGAAGTCAAGCCCTGTGCATGCTGGGCCAGCGCTCTGCCTCTGAGCTACACCCCAGCCCCATCCTCTTTCTAACCTGGCACTGTCTCAATTTTATGCATAGAGAAGCTGAGGTTGAGAAAAGAGAGATGAGTTGCCTGAGCAACGCTTGTACTCTGGGTTAGAATGCAAGTCTGTCTTCCATATTATATTACTAACACAAATTTCCCTAGAAGATCATGTGGAATTAGTTTTCATAATTGTCTTTAGCAGTCTGAGGTTCCCATTCAAAGAGCACTAATCTCTAGTGGGGATTGGTCCACTTCAAGCCATCACGTTGGAACAATGGACACTATTCTTGCTATTCACTTGAAAGGGTAATGGGACCTTACAGTGCATTGTGGAGAAAATTAGCTGAAAATTTGAATGGTGAAGATTTTTAATACTTTGCAATAATTGTTTAAAAGTTAAATGCACATATTAGTTACATGAAGTTCCATGCTTGAGATGTTTGAAACCAATAATTTAGTCCAGATCACATGATTAATTTCCTTTTAAAAATCAACAATTTGGTATCACACTTCACATCTGACATTCCTGTTTTATTTTTTCAGTGATATTCAATACTTTGATTAGTAATTAAATATAATGGAGAAAATACTCTTTTTTACCCTGGGGCTTAAAGCAAAGTAAACACGATTTTTTTTTTTTACTCAGGAGGGGCCTTGGTAATGAGAAACATCATGTGGATTATTACTTTGAGTTAAAACAAGAAAATGCTCTAACTTTATGGAAAAGGTGGGAAGAAATTTTATAGAACCTTAGAATTCAAAGGAAATGAAACAAGTTTAAATTATGATCTTGTCTGAAAAAAATTTAAAAACATAGAAAACAAGAATCAGTGCTATTTGCTATTTGAAAAGCATAAAATAAGTGAGTCTGTAGCCCGCAGGACCTGGACAGAGCTCTGCACTGGCCCTGGAAGCTGCAGAGAGGGTGGGCCGGCACACTGGGCTGGGCACCCGCTCCTCTGACTCATGGAAATGCAAAGCAAGTGACTCCTGCCTTACTTACTGCAATGGATTTTTTACAAAAAGACTGCTTCGGTGACTAAAGTTTTCTCTGTAGAAAAGTCTTCATGACAGTAATAAGGCTGCCCATTTGTAGGCACTTGGAGAAAACTTTTGTCCTTGAAATCTGTGTTCACTCCAACTTTCCATAAACTCAGGAATCCTGTCCTCTGTGAAAGGAAAGAGTAGGCTAGTCATTTTTGTTCCTAATAATTAAAAAGATTCTTAATTATAAAATCACAAGGAAATTGACCCTCTTGGTTGTGTTTAGCTTTGTAGTTCAGCACCGTCAGGTGCACCCCCTGCAGTGCAGCCCGTCTCCAGAATGTCCGCATCGAGCAGGACTGAAGCTCACATCCTCTGAACAGCTGTCATTTCTCCTGCCCTTTCCTGGCAGCCACCATGGCCCTGTGCATTTTTATCACCTGAGTATTTTCTGGCCCTCACTGAGGCGGACTCACACAGCTTGTGCCTGCAGGACTGCCTTCTTTTACTTGGTACAGTGTCCTCAGGCTCCCCGCGATCTAGCACGTGACAGGATGTCCTGCTTAGACCTGAGCAGCCCTGTGCTTTACATTTTCCTACCTACTCTGCCACTGCTGGGTGTGGGGCACCGGGTGGTCCTGGCTAAGGCTGTGGTGAGCAGCCTGGGGCTGTGGCTCTGGGGCAGCACTTGCCTCATAGGCCTGAGGTCCTAGGTCTTCTCCTCAGGATATAAAAAAACACTGTACTTCTGCTTTCACATCTTTTGGAGAAATCCCTAGAAACAGGCTGCTGGGAATTCTGTTGCTGACTCTTGAGGGAGCTGCAGGGTGCTTTCATAGC
>PVIC010005425.1:0-57956 GCA_004025085.1 Thryonomys swinderianus
TTTTTTTTTTTTTTTTTTTTTTTTTTTTTTTTTTTTTTTTTTTTTTTTTTTTTTTTTTTTTTTTTTTTTTTTTTTTTTTTTTTTTTTTTTTTTTTTTTTTTTTTTTTTTTTGCTTTTTGGAGACAGGGTCTCGCTTTGTAGTTCAGGCTGGCCCTGAGCTCACTATGGTGCCCAGGCAAGCCGCCGCGAACTCAGAAATCCTCCTGTCTCTGCCTCCCGAGTGCTCATCTTTGAAGGTTTTTATGATGATTTGAAATAATAAATGTAAATCTCAGTATGGTTCTTGGCCTATGGGAAATCAAAAACTAGTTGTACTCTGAAAACTCTAAAGGATTTCTTACTAGTATTTGTTTCAAATGAAAAATTGATTTATTCCTAACTTTCCAAGTGCATATATCTTATATAATGTTAAAGTTGTAAGAGATCTTAAAGTTCAACTAGTTCTGCATTCTCATTTCAAAAACAATAAAACAGAAACCTGATAAAAACTGACATTTAATTTGACACGGTATTCTCTAATTTTTCTAAGTTAATAATGAAGAGTCCACAAACATGAAATTCATACTTTTATGACCTATTGCATTCACGTGTACGTGCACACACAGACCTGGTGAAGCCTTTTTCAAAATTTCCTTGTCACTATTTTATTTTCAGAGCTTTACTTTTGGAACAATTCTTTATATTATTTTTTGCTCAGAATTTGAAAATATACAACCAAAAATACCCTTACTGTGATGCTTACTTAGAGTTCTATAACTGACTTTCAGTTGAAATACAATTTCATAAAAGGCGTGAGCACTTTTATATGTTAGAATCTTTACTAAATGCTGTGAGATCGACAAAATTCAAAACCTATGATCTCCATTACTGAGATGGTTACAATATAAATGTAATCACAGACAGGTAGATAAACAATTTTGTACAAAGTGTAATGTTATCAATAGTATAGTAATATAGAAAAGGGAGAGACTCGTGGAAAAAGTATTTAAATGTGTCTATTAGAAAGTAGATATGAGACAAAGGAAAAGAGAAACAAAAATCAAAATAGATAATACCAGCAAAAGAATGAGGACTAGCATAACCCTGGTGTCAGATGATTTCATAACTCCTTTTGGTATAATTCAACTATTTTTGCCTATTGTGTCTTATAGTTCTAAGATTTTGTTTCATTTCACTGGCATGTTTCTAATCTATGAAAGAATTTTATTTATTTTAATGAAGTTGCTACAGCTTCTGTAGTTAGCAAATGCTTTTTTTTGTTTCTGTTTCCGTTTTCGTTTTACACAACCTTTTTCATGCACTAAAAGCCTCTGAAATGAATTTGAAATCTCTCAGCTAGAAATCATCCCACCTTAACACCGGGTTGCAGACCGTGGGAACGCGGTTTCAGCTGCGTCACAGTAACTTGCAGGCTATGTAGGGACACTGAGGTCCACGGAACTTCACTGAGAGAGTCTACTGATTAGTTTCAATTCAAAAGTTTCATTTTTCTCACACTGTGGTGCATGATGAAACAGACAGCCAGTAATTAAGACAACCTCCTATTTGGGGGGACATGGTGATCGACAACCCACTGGGTACTTGGTTCTCTACAGTATTTTCTTCTGATTACCAGCCAGCTTGTCTCTTGAGTGTTTCTCTAACTTTCCTGGTTAGCAATTGGTCTCACGACCTATTTCCACTTTCCCGAAATTAATCTATCCAAATGACACAAAGCGTTATGTTTAAAACTAAGAACACACATTAAGATGCTAATTCCAGCTATGAGTTTTGTTGTTGCTCATGTCTGAGACATTTGTACTAGCAATAATTAGTACTGCAGAAGTATATTACTATTTTCTTTTATGTGGAATTTTGTCTTAACAGGAATTGAAAGAACGGAAAAAAATTCATACATGTGGAAGAGAATACATGTGAATCAGATCTCGGCCCAACATTAGCACCCAAGAGACATATAAACTGACGGCAGCAGGGACACAATCTATCTTCTTGACTTCTATCCTCATGGCCTAAAACACTACCCGGAGCACAACAATAACAAACTCTTGCTGTGGGACTCTTACTGACCATGGTCATGATCTTGACTGTGAGTGTAGTAACAAGTCAAGAGTGAGGAAGTTCATTTAGCCTGGTGAGAGAGCTTGGAAGAGTTTCTTGGAGCAAGCAAGGGCTCAGACGATCAAGTATACCAGCGATCGGTAAGCAATAGTCCTCAATCACACGGACCTTGATTCTTTTCTTTCTTTGTTACTAAGACTACTACCACCTTAATTGCTTAAATATATTTTTACATGTTTATTTGTTCTCAATTCTGTTATTTGCAGTTAGTATTTTGAATTCTGTTACTACAGGACATTTGATAAGATACTGACGGTATAAATATGACCTCATGGTCCAGTTTGCTTTACATAGAGTTATTATACTGTACTAGCAACACTAAAGTTTTAAGGAAAATAGTATTGGAAAATGGCTATTTTCCAGCCTTTAGATCAAGCAGTGTGTCACTGCTTTCCACAGTTTATCATGTAGGTTTAATATTCGCCAATTTTTTTTTTTTTTGAGACAGGGTCTCACTTTGTAGTTCAGACTGGCCCTGAGCTCATATGCAGGCAAGCCTCGAACTCAATAATCCTCCTGCCTCTGCCTCCCGATTGCTAGGATTACAGGTGTGAGCCACCACGCCCAGCATTGTGGGGTGTGGTGCTGATTGCTGGTGGGCGTGAGTCAACACACCCAATATCATATCGTTGTATGTGGTTACTGGGGTCAAACCAGGGACCTTGTGCTTGCTAGGCAGGTGGCGGAACCACTGTGCTAAATCTCCGGCCCTCACCAATTTTACTTTTACGAATTCAGAATCACAGAGGGAGAATCTTCTCAAAGCAACAATTTGCACCACTAGAATCCACACTTCACTGTGCTCACTACACTGTATCATAGCTTGTGCATCTGGGCCCTGGATTAATCAGGCATATTATGTACCCCCACTGTGCTGTCTCTTCCATCAGTATCTTACGTTTTCCTTTTTTGACTTATTTGTTGGTTTATCCACTAGATGAAGGAAAAGAAATACCCAAACTCAAATACTCTTTGTTACAATGTTTTTAACATCTTAAAATTTCTTCTCATAGTCAACAAAACTCTGCAATTTGATACAGTGACCTCATATTCTGTGTTGAACAAATGCAGAATCTCTGTTGTGTTAGGAGAGATCCAGGACATAATGCAAGCTCTCAAGCTGATTCAGATAGTCTTTTACTGGAGGTGCAATTAAGTCCACAGGAACATGTTCCCGTAGCTATTACCAGATTTCTTGGAGCATAAATATATTCCCTGTGGTCACACAAGAGCCTTCGGTCTGAAGCAATAATATGAAAGTAAATGTTTTTCTTTCTATCTACTAAGATGATCCAAAGACCTAAATTCAACTCTAAAATCCCGTTAAGGACTCCATATATTTCAATTGGTTTTATCTGAATTGAGATCACCAAATTGTAGGTTTTTATAATGACCTTTGCTAACTAGATCCCCAAACTTAAATCATATGAGTTCAAAACAACCTTGTAAAAACTAATAGATGCCATTTATGTGTACTAAGTCTTGCCTCTAATTTTATAAAATTCTTTTTCCAATGGCATCATTCATATAAAAGAAAATGTGTTTAAGTTTTTTCCTTCTCTGCTCCCCATTTGTGGTAGCTATTCATTCCTATTTATTAATATTATAATGCAGAAAGTGAACACTGAACAACAGTGTGGCTACTGTGGCTGGAAAAAAAAAAAAAACGATTTTGCTTAAAAAGAGTTAACCTCCCAAGCAAATAAACTGGTATTGTTCTACACACGATGCCCATGGAATGTTTCTGGGCTTTTTGACCTTGTTTTTCCTCTGGGTAAGCAGAATTACAGGACATGAATACCAACCATTGCTGACATAAATTCTTCAGACTGACTTCACTTACTGAGTCCTTCCTTTTCCCATTTCGGAGCTGATGCTACCCCTCTCCCTGAGGACAAGCCAACACTCTGTCACAGCTTTCAACATAAGTCTCTCTGCTAAGCTCCACTACAGAGCAACAGGAAACTATGCATCCTTTCACCTTTCTGGCCTTGTTTTATATTTCAAATGGTTTTTTAATTGAAATTGACATACTCTGAAAGAAGAACTAAGATCGACTATGGTATTTCTAAGCTAGTGACAACTGATTTTTCTAAAATTTCTTTCCCAGATAGTAGAACGGATAGGTCAACCTACTGTAGTTATAGGAGGTTATTTACTAACATATTTCAAATATGTCATTGCCTAGGGATTTGAATACTTTGTTTCTTCTTGATAGACTTATTCTTAGGAATAACTCCATGTATTTTTCACCTGTTTTATTTTGCTTTGTACATAATTGTTTATGTATCTTATTTCACTTCTCTTTGAAACATGGCAGGCTCTCATCTCCTGAACACAGATTTTTCAGTCTATGTGGTGGAAGGTGGACTCTACTCTATGGTGCTGTTATGTCTGCAATCTGCCAAGGTGTTTCTCCCAGGCTGTCTTGACAATAAATGTACCATTATATGTGTCTCCACTAGAGCTATATACAGTGTTGAAATATTTTCTCAGCCACAAGTCCTCAAGGCCCTCAAAAGAGGAAGTAATTATTTTCCAACTACCACAATGACCTAAGTAAAAACATCTGGTATTTCTACCCCCATTATTATAGCAGAAAGGTAGCCACACTAAAAGCAATCCAACTGCTGTTTAAATAGTTATCTTAGGGGAACATTACAAATGCCATAATTATGATTTTGATTTTCCCCTATTGATGTCCTTTATTGTACATTATTTGTTTACTCATTCATTCTTCAAATATGTGAAAAGTTAGTATATGTCAGGCAATGAACCAGGATACATAAACAAATATATAGAAAGAAAATCAAAACAGGTGGAGATGGTATGAAGTTATTTCTAAGAACTAGTCAATCCAGAAGAAACAGTCTTGAAATCCCTAGGTAGTGAACTACTCCAAATAAATTGATTAATTTCCTATAACTGCTGTAAGTTGAAAGTAAACAAAGGCTGATCGCATCAACACCTTCCTGTCAAATTATAATTATCTATTAATTTTATCCCTGAAGTAAATTGGAAAGAAATTTTTTAATGGAATGTATAGTGATACATTAGGTTCGAAGAGATCTGAAGGTCTTTTCAACTGTCAGCTTCAACAGCTCTATTAAGAACGTCTTTTATTTTCTGTCCTCCTCTTACCCATTAAGTACGTGCTTCTGAGTGATGAGACACCTTGGTGCAGATCAGATGCATTTCATGTCCACCAATTATTTTAACCTCACCAGGTCTATCTCAATTCATTGCTGAAAATAATTATTTCTCTCTCTCTCTCTGTTGCCTATAGCAGCTGCTAAGTTGCAATGGCACCATCAGATATTAAAAATAAATCTAAGAGGAACCCTCACAGATCCAGACCTGGAAACAAATTGTTTTCTTTTAAAAATTCTGAAAGTCCAAGTCAAGTTCTGATCAACCTTTTCAGTTACATCCCATATAGATTAAGCTAAATTAAGGGAACTGATGAGTAGCCTTCAGTGAACTGATGAGTAGATCTTCAGTGTAGTTTCACATTATCTATTGCTAGTATTATTACTAACACAATTCCTCTTTGTCAGGTACCAATTCCTTATGAGGAATCTGATCAATGCATATATCTAAAATGTATCGATAAAATTAATTTTTAAAAAGTGCTCTTCACATTTTGACTTGATATTCTATAATTGAAACTAAATTATTTTCATCCTAGTTTTGTACATTGCTCATTGACAATGAAGAATACCATCAGAGTTTTATCCCTTTCTTTATAATCCATGTGTCATTTATTTTACTACTTAATTTATCTGCTTTAGTGAACTGATTAACTTGCCAATGTGATGTTAAGTAGGACACTAGTGAGAGCAAACTTACCTCTTTTCTAGTAATAGGCTGAAAGAATTCAGACTTTCACATTATTACATTAACTTAGCTTTTATTTCATTTTTAGATTATTTTGTCACATTGTGAAGATCTCTTTTGTTCCTAGTTTGTATTTTTACCCACAAATGAATATTGAGTTTTGTCAAATGCTTTTTCTATCAAAATTGAATCAAATCACATGACTTTTTTAGTTTGTTAATTTACAAAATTACATTTATTTTAAATATTGAACTAGCCTTGTTTTTTTAAGATAAACTACTTAACCAGGAGGTCATGAGTTATTAAATATTATTTAATTTAATTTAATTTGATGATGATTTATTGAAGGTATTGCATCTATGATCGTAGGAAATACTGATCCACGGATTTATTCTTTTAATAGCTCTAGTTTCATTAGATGAGTATGCTGACCTCATACAATAAAAGAAGAAATGTTCATTCCTCATCTCTGTTCTGAAACAAATTGTGGTTTCCAAATAAACAGGCAAAAATTAAGAATTCTTGGGCCAGAGATTTAGCTCAGTGGTTCTAGCACCTGCCTAGCAAGCACAAAATCCCTGGTTTTATCCCCAGTAACCACATACAACATTACCGAGCCTGGAGACTCACACCCACCTGCAGTCAGAACCACATACCACAAATGCCAGGTTTGGTGGCTCAAACGTGTAATCCCAGCACTCAGGAGGCAGAGGCAGTAGGATTGGTGAGTTCGAGGCTTGCCTGGGCTACATAGTGAGCTCAGAGCCAGCCTGAACTGCAAAGCGAGACCCTGTCTCAAAAAAAAAAAAAAAAAAAAAAAAAAAAAAAAAAAAAAAGAATTCTGCTATTGTCAAATACTAGAGAATAACAGGAATCAACCAGAACTCCTATAGATTTTTTGTGAAAACTCAAAGTTCTCTTGACCATTTTGCAAAAGAATTAGACACTACTTAAAAATTGAAACACTCAGACCGGAGATTTAGCTCAGTGGTTCCGGCACCTGCCTCGCAAGGGCAAGGTCCTGAGTTCGATCCCATTAACCACATACAATGCTGGGCGTGGTGACTCACGCCCACCAGCAATCAATAGCACATACCACAGTGCCAGGCGTGGTGGCTCACGCCTGTAATCCCAGCACTCGGGAGGCAGAGACAGGAGGATTGCTGAGTTCGCGGTAGCTTGCCTGGGCATCATAGTGAGCTCAGGGCCAGCCTGAACTACAAAGTGAGACCCTGTCTTAAAAAAATTGAAACACTCATATGCCTTAAAACACAGTAATTCGACTCCCAGAGAAATTTTCCTCCCAAACTTTGGAAGACAGGTATGATATGCCAGAAAATATCCACAAAAATACTCAGAGTGGCCAACGTTATTTATAATTCCACACCAATCTGAGGATTCATACATAGTAGAAAAACTTTTTGTAGCCAACTAATTGTACAAACTACGCAACGGTTACAGAGAGAATAAGGGATTAGTGTGGCTGAGAAAACAAAACTTCATGATTGGTTTTATATCTGAACATTGTAGTATTTTACTACACAACTTGCAAATTTTTCATATAATTGTGTAATTTAACACTTTTAAACAATTAGCTGAAACGGCTTAGGTTTTGTCATGATACATGATTTAATCCTGTGTAAAAGGAATAATCAATGGCCAAATTTCCCAGATACTTCCGACCCTTTGCACTACCCGGGACCTCTGGGTGCAGGGGAAGGAAGTTGCATCTGAATTAAGGCTTTAGGGAGCATGACTTGGGTCTGTTCTAGTGCTGTACCACTCTTACCAAAAGAGCCCAACTTTTCAACCCTTCCCTCACCTAGCAGCCTGTTTAGAGGTTTTGTTTTCTATGGTTAAGATACAGTAGTATTTAAAGAAAAAGTTTCATTATTTCAGGAGGTCAGTCTTCTTGTCTCCCAGCCTCTTTCAAATCAGTTACAAATTTGTACATATATGAATCCAATGACTTCCTTGATCCTTCAACTTTACTGGGAGAAGAATAATCAAATAAAACAAGAAAAAAATAATGCTGCATGACTGATTATGAACATTCTTTTGTTTATGATCTCTTATAAAATCAAGTGACATTTATGTTCTTTAAACAGAAGCAAACATGTGTGATAACTCCATTCAGATAAAATGACAGTAGATGCCCTCTTGTAAGTCTACTTTTTAAAAAAATTTTATCTTTGTTTACCTTTTAATGTCCAACTTCTTAGAAATACTTTGGATAATCTTTTTTTCTTTTTTTCTTTTTTTTTTTGAGACAGGGTCTTGCTTTGTAGTTCAGGCTGGCCCTGAGCTCACTATGTAGTCCAGGCAAGCCTCGAACTCAGCAATCCTCCTGCCTCTGCCTCCCGAGTGCTGGGATTACAGGCGTGAGCCACCACACTCGGCACTTTGAATAATCTTTTCACACTTCATAGCAATAAATAAGCTATCCAACATACACTGTCCTGTATAGAGAAGCACTTGTCAAGAGGTGTTTATGGAATGCACTTGTTAAAACAACTAGAAGCCTCTCAAATCTACCATAATTCACACTCCAAAGAAAATTTCCATCTATGTCAACTCTATTGTCATGGAAGTCTTCATAAGTACATTATAGGATAGTTTCAGATAATCTATAGTTAGTGACTCCAAATATCTTACCTTTCCATTTTTTCAGAATAAGCACTCACATCTTCATCATTAAAACATCATTCAAATCATGATTTAAAGAATTTTTTTCAAATATGAGAGAACATAAAGTATGGATGCCAGTACCATTCATGAACCAAACTTATAAAGAGAATATCCATTCAGAGATATGACATAATCTTAACCTTTAAGTACTGTAAGATGTTTAGTGGGCAGTTATTTTCACAGTTTATCAACATGGGTAGCTTTCATTTATTTGCTTTATAGGTTAAATTTTATCCCACCTGTATCTTTCCCCTTGATCATTAGGTATTAAATTTTAATGCATATAAAAATGTCCATTTTTACTGATATTGTAAGCTTTCCCTTGCAAGACTTGATTAAGCTTCAGGAAAACTTAATTAATATTTCCAGGATAATATGTTATTGCTGCTTTGACTTTCACTCACCAAATAACTCCATTAATTATTAGCAACCAGACTTCACTTCCTTGTAATGTTCTGTGCACCTGGCTTACAGACAGGATGTAGTAACAGAAGCCAACAGCACGCACAGACCTCAGTATAGGTCAATATATTGTCTATTCTCAACTAATTTTATGTGTCTGTGAAACAGATCTTTGGATTTTGAAGAGGTTACTTTTCACTATTTGTCCATCAACATTGATGCTGTTTGGCATAAAAGCAGATCACACAAGTGGATTTTCAAGAGGTTGATAAAATCATTTCATTGCAGTCTTATTAAAACAACTACAGATTAATATCCTGACACAGAAAACACAGAGATTAATTCTTTGAAATAAAAAGGACCCCAGCATTTTCTTTACCTATTCACAGTATTACCTCTTTCTAGAAGTAACTTCAATGCAAGTTGAGAGTTCCTCTGAAGAAATAAATTTTTTAAAAAGCCTTAATATTTGGCATTTTAATGACTATGTATTAGTTCTGGGGTTGAAACCTACTTAAATCTTAAAATTTCTTCTCTGTTGAATGAGCTGTCTGTGTGCAATATGATCAGTAAATATTTGGGCAAGGATAATATCTTGTTTTTATTCTGAAATCAGACACTCTTCACCCTGTATCTTTCACATTAATATATTTTAACTTTCAGGAGGGTTCTGTTACAAAACCTTCTCTGGTCTTACTCTAGTGGAATCTCTCCACTAAATTCTCCAGGTAAAAAGAGCTGATGATATTCTTGTGACTATCACAAGGCAGGGCTTGGAAGATGTGAGGATAAAACCCTCAGCAAGAGCATGGGCAGGTTTTCTTTTCTGACTGGAGGAAGCCTGGTGCAAAGGCAGAAGGGGGAAAAGGGCATGTTGGTTTGGATAATTATGTTCTGTTTACTTTAAGACAATTCTTACTCCAACCCAACTTAATCATTACAAATCAAAATGCAAATGTATCTAGGAACCTTTGAGTACTTTAGGCACTCTTTGGGTCCACAGCCCTTGATTTATAGAATTTTAGGCACAGAAAATCCATCCCACTGTGTGTTATCTACTGGGTGATGCCCTTAGAAACATCCAGAAATTTTCTATATAATAATCATGTCCAGTTTGCCTCAACTTATTTTACTTTTCATAATGTCCTAAAGAAGAACAGAATGAGGATTTTCAGAGTGATTGGTTTTGTGGGTGAAAGAGGAAAGACATGGCAGACATGTTTAAAACAGGTTTAAAAGAAAACTGGAGGGGCCGGAGATTTAGCTCAGGGGTTCTGGTGCCTGCCTCGCAAGCACAAGGTCCTGAGTTCAATCCTGGTAACCACATACAATGCTGGGTGTAGTGACTCACGCCCACCAGCAATCAATACCACATACCACAGTGCTGGGCTTGGTGGCTCACACCCGTAATCCCAACACTCGGGAGGCAGAGACAGGAGGATTGCTGAGTTCAAGGCTTGCCTGGGCCACACAGTGAGCTCAGGGCCAACCTGAACTACAAAGCAAGACCCTGCCTCAAAAAAAAAGAAAACTAGAAATTTAAGATCTTCCTGTCTTGTAGATATAGTCACTTCATTTTAGAGAGACTGACTCAGAAAAGCTTTAAGACTTTATTTTTCCCTGATGTAAGTGCCAATACAAAAATTTAAATGTTGCATAACAAAATGAAATTTACAACATTCTTTGTGATACTGATTTTATAATTAATGAAATATTAACATTTGTCTTGAGGAAAACTTTGATAGGAATATCAAAAGACTCTTGTTAACTTATCATTTCATCTGAGTCCTTATGACAATTATTCCCAGACAATATTGTGGTTTCCTGTACCAAACTATAGCCTTAGGCATCACAGCCTCACATTTACTACAGGCCAGGACAATAAAAAGTCAACAGCAAGAGAAAATATGTTTCATGTGTTTGGTTAATTTCACACAGAACTAGAAAATATTGACAACTGACACTTTAAGTCGCATCACCCGAGTTTCTTTAATATATACTGAAAAATTGCTAATCTGAACAAAGATTGGTAATTATTTAGAAATAAAAGCTATTTTTATTTTATAAGTAGTGATGATCTTCAGCTGCTAATTTCTGTATTTGTGATTATAAATACCTCTTACATCAATGTTTATCATTACTTTAAATGATAAACATAAATTATATTCATGAGATGAAAGAAAATTGATTTTATATGAAATGTACAGAAATATGAATATATTAGATATGAGTAATTCTGATTTATTTAGAAGTGTGATATAGGACTTCTATTTGTCCAACATCACTGTAATCAGAAAACCACCCGTAGGAAATATAGTATCTGTGTAGTTGTTATTACTGGCACGTGACAAGTCCCTCTAGAACATGGCTGCAGGAGGGGCTCTGGCCAGGCTCTCTCCTCAGACGCCTCAGGACAGCAGCCGAACGCGGTTGTCTAAGGACGCGGCGGGCAGAGGACCTGCTCCCAGGACTGTTCACTCTCGCTCTGCTCAGAGGGCCTCTGTTCCTCCCACTCAGTAAATTTTAGGCCCTCATCATATAGACCACCCCATACAGCTTCTTGACTGTTCTTATAGCATGGCACCTGGCTCTTCCAAACTCAAGGGAATCCAGAAAGTGAAGGAAACTACGACCGCTTTTATCATCCCGTTTCAGTGGTCACCTTCCATTCTTCCCACAATGCTCTATGAGTTTCAAAGTCACCCCGTTCCCGGGGGAGAGGGCCATGCCGCAGTGTTACTAACAGAAGGCAGAGATCGCTGAGATGAGATACACTCATCTAGTCCATGTTCTAATTAAAGACAGAAAGAATACCTGTAGCTGTGCAGGGCAGGCTATAAAGCCACTGACAGACAGTAGGAATTCCAGACCATGACTGGTCAGTACATGTTTTTTATTGAGATATTACTAGAAATACTACAGAGTTCCTGTCAAAGGATGCCCAAGTACAGGTCCATTATTCATTTGTTTTAATTTAGTTTCTCTGAAATCTGTCAGGATTAGACACCTCATCATGACCGATGATTCAATTTCCTACTTCCACTAAACAGTAAAAGGATGCAGGCAAGATGGATCATATAACATTTTATAAACAAATTAGGTTGAAATAATACAAGTAATAAGTTTCCTATATTTGGATTCTAAACTGACAGTTGCTAGTTGCTTCCACCTTGTAGCTGTGCAGCTAAACAAGGAGATATGTCATCCTTGAACTAAGTTTGCATCTATAAAAATAAAACCTCTGCTAGAAATGCTGTATGTCTGCCTTATACGTAAGAGAAACCCCGAACATATATAAAGAGTACTGATTTTTACTGTTTGTCAGAATCTTGTTAAATGACTGGGTCATTGGTTTTAGCTGTTTTTCAATGGAAACTGTCAAAGGAACTACTGTGAGGCTTGGGTTGGTTTTGTTTTCTTACAAGACAACACAGCTCCAGAATGACCACACAGTCAATGGAACCAAGCAATGCCCCTCCCATCCAGGAAGCAAGAGTGAGCCACAGTGAATGATGAGAACAAAAATTTTACTATTCTCAGGTCTGCTGTGAATAGCAAGGTTTGCCAAAGAATATACACCCTGAAATTAGAGATAGAGACCATCTTAAAGAGATACGTAGGAATCAAAGCACAAAAGATGATGACTGAGACAGAATAAAAAACAGACGAGCTGATGGAAGGAATAACCACCGCATGGATAAAGTAAGGGTAGGACACAGCTTTGTGTGAAATCTGAAAGAATAAAATGAAGAGTGAGAGAGAATCAGCAAAAAATAAACTATACATTTCCATCTAGCCCAACAAAATCCTGTGAAATACATGACAAAGCACCAAGTGGATACAGAAATTTTCTCTTTCTGTCTGTCTCTGTCTGTCTGTCTGTCTGTCTGTCTCTCTCTCTCTCTCTCTCTCTCACACACACACACACACACACACACACACACACACACACACAGCAGAAGAGCAGAACAGATCTGGCTCAGGATTAGGAAGTAAACAGAGGAATTAAAGGTGAACCGAGCCTCGTGTTAAGGAGTGATGAGCCTTAGACAGAGGGTTTTGGGAATTAAGAGGAAATTGGAAGGTGATCTGTGGTGCAGAGGTAAATTAACATAAAAATTAGCAAGTCTCAAACAACATCAGGTGTCAGGAGTGGAGCAAAATAAAAATGGTGGGAGCATAGGCCCCAGAAGAGCCCTAAAGATTATACTCTTCTACTTTGCCATTTGCCACATATTCATGACAGACATCCAGCACCAAGCTCACCCAGAGGCCTAGATTAGCTCACTACCAGAACACGCATTAAGCTTATGGATTTAGGGGGTGCAGGTTGTGGGGTGGACAGGGGAACGGGAAAAAATGAAAATTAAATTGTGTCATATACTGGTGCAAATTCCCAATATTAAGTGTGATCATGATGTGTATATACAATGTACCAATAAAGACAAAAATTTTTTAAAAAGGAAAGAAAATGTGAGCCGGGCGTGGTGGCTCACACCTGTAATCCCAGCACTCGGGAGGCAGAGACAGGAGGATTGCTGAGTTCGAGGCTTGCCTGGGCTCCATAGTGAGCTCAGGGCCAGCCTGAACTACAAAGTGAGACCCTGTCTCAAGAAAAAAAAAAAAGGAAAGAAAATGTGTCTCTAATATTAATATACTACTGGGAGAGAAAGTATGGGGCACACAATGTCACACTGGACTTTTAAAATTGTGAAGTTCTCTATGAGAGTAGGGGAATGCTGCCTTTGGGAATGTGTAATAAGAGGTGAACTAAATGTGAGCGGGGATGAACCATGCAGCCATCAAGGTGCAGCCAGGGTACAGAGATGGAAGAGTCAAGTAGCTCTACAGACCTGCGGTCCTATTGACCACATTCGAGGAACTGTTTACATAAACAGGCAGTTTTAATCTTTTGAAAGGCTTCCATCTATTTTCCATAATTCATTTTATACCCTTTATATCCTGGAGTAAGTTGAATAGGTATAATTCTATCTGTTTCTTTACTGATAGAAACAGACTCACAGAGAACATACGACTTTCTAAGTGGCAGAAGGGCAGTACACATGTGGCCTGTGTCTAGTCTGAACTTAGTTTCTCCCAGACCAGTGCTCATCGAAAGCAAATACAATCACTAGGGGTCTTGGCGAACTGCAGATGCTGATGTCTTTGACCCAGGATTTTGAGATTTTGTCTAACAAGTTCTCAGGTGCTCTGATCTGCAGTTCTAAACCAGACTAAATCTAATCCATAATCTCCAAACTCAATATGCCATGCATCAGTTGTGTTTCTGCAGAATTTAAGAGCTCTAGCCCTAGCTATTCAGTAATTCTGGGACTGGGTCTAACATCCACATTTTTTTAATTTCCAGGAATGATTTGCCTGGAATGGATTTCCCAGGATTGAGAACTTTTGTCCATTTCAAAGTTACAGCATTTGTGATGTATATTTTAAAATTTTAAAGTGAGAGTTCTTTGAAATTATAACTCTAATTTTGTTCTAACTTACAGAGGAACTGTTTATAGAATACTGAAATTGACATTTTCAAATTTCTGTCCCTCATCTTTTTATCTTAAGACTTTTATTTCTCTAGATCCTAAGGTACAAAATATCATAGCACCCCATAATGTCACAGGATGTCAGTTTCACCCATTTTTGTTTAAAATAACATCACTTACAAATTTCAATCCCTATTTTCTTTGATCTTTTAAAATGTCTATGCTTCTTGAAGTATTTATTGTCAGGTGTAGTTTTCATTAAAAGACACATTTTAAAGGTCTACACAGAGATAAGGAGAAAGTGTTCAAGATATAAAAATTATTTCAAGAGTTAGATTTTGGAAGGAGGAAAAAAAATCCAACATCAGAATGACAATTAAAATGAAGATAAGCTTACTGCCAGAATTCAGCTCCCCGAAGAGCACATCACAAGGTCGAGATAACGGCACACACTGTTAGGAGGTGTTAGGGAAGATATGCCACGATGATCCCCCACTGGTCTCGGGGGGCTTGATAATCCAGCAATTTATCTATCAGATTGTTCCCTGCCTGATCTGAAGACAGGTTATAAGCAGTCCAAGGATGCCATGAGCTTCCTTTTCTTTACAAAGATGATCTTGACTTTCAAGTTGCTAACATAGATGTCAGATTATCTGCAATAAAGCCCAAGCTTACTCCTCCAGTAAGCAAAGGTGATGGCTGTAGAGTGTAGGGTTTCTGGGAGAAAAACATAAAGAATTGTGAGTTCTTCTCTCTCTAAAAGCCCTATTCCAACTTCAGTTTTACAGGGTTCTTTCCTTTAGTATTAATGGAGCAATAACCCCAGAACAGGATCCCTTCTTGGTCTATAGCCTTCTTAATACACAATTCACAACACACCTTCACCAAAAATAACTTCACAGTTCTTTTACTAAGTAGTTAAGTCTAAGTACTTGTATGTACTTAAAAGTCACAATTCAGTGCTTGTTGAACACAACTTCATGAAGCAGAGAAGCAGATGAGATTCTGCCACCTTCACTCTGTGTTCCTAAATGGTATCTGTGAAGTCCTGGCTTTTTGTCACAGAAAACCTAGCAGAATAAGAATATGATACGATCAAATGGAACACAGAAGTTTAATGTGGAGACTGTTAGTAGTTCATGTAGTTCCCAAGGATATTATATCATTTCCCTTGAAATTTTAAAGACTGTAGCTATGACCCTTCTTACCTACTGTGGTACCTGACAATACTTCAGTGCCAACTTGGAAACCATGGCTTTTGTACCCAAGCTTGAAGCCCAAGACCCAAACTTTTGGTCCTAGCTGCTGAGCCATGTCTTCTTACTCAGGGAAATCTCTCAATTATTCTGAGATTTGATTCCTTCATTTTTAAATAATTTTTAGCCTTTAGAGAAGGAGTACATTACTAGGTAAAACTAAAAAACACTATACTAATGAAACATAGAATGTCTATCTTTAAAGTGTCTTGACCTAGTGGGGTGAATTTCACAATTTTGTCTTTTTAATTATAAAATTCACTCTTTGAAACATCACCGAGTAACAAAACACATGAGACAAAGCTAGAGATACTCTGGTGAAATGGAAGCTCCGGTCATTTCCTTCAGACTGTTCCTTGTCATCTTAGTTCTCTGCTCTGTTTTTCCAGAGAGACAGACTTTACTGTATTTCCCAGGGTGTCTTCTTCCCCAGGGCTCATCTTGTAGGTTACTACAGGACAAACTCAGGATCTTCTGGGGACTCTACCTTCTAAATGTGTCTTCGGTGCACATGTTTTCAGTTGCATGTGAAAAGTCCCTCCTATAAGGTTTTTGTTTTCAACTTCCATTATGTGGCCCCTCTTCTCTTCTCTTTCCCCTATAATTTTACTGATAATGGCAACATCTATGGTTGCCTATCTCAGAACTGCCTCGTTTTGCCCAAATTGCTCTTTCAAGCTTTTCTAACCCTGCATGTAATTTTCTACATTAAATTTCATATTTTTTTTTGAGACAGGGTCTCACTTTGTAGTTCAGGCTGGCCCTGAGCTCACTATGTAGCCCAGGCTAGCCTCAAACTCACAGCAATCCTCCTGCTTTGTCTCCCAAGTGCTGGGATTACAGACATGAGTCATCATTCCTGGCACTGTGGCGTGTGGTTACCAGGGATCGAACCCTGTATCTTGAGCTTGCCAGGCAGATGCTGGAACCACTGAGTTAAATCCTAGACCCTCCACTATAATTTTATTTCCATGACTGGACTTTGATATTAATGGCCTACAGCCCCACCTCTAGGCCTAAAGTTTTCTGGTGTGGGCTTCTTAGACCCATTTGAACAACCAATATGGCACATTTTTCAGTGTGTCCTAAATAGCTATGTGATACTGGGAAGGTCACAGAATGTCTCTGAGCCTGGATTTCCTCACTCCTTTAGAGTCAGACTCACCTGTATTTTCCTGATACATGAAAAATATTTTGGATAATTTGAGGTTTCATGCTGACTTATTTCTAACCCACAGTTCTGTGTCTTTGGTTAAAGTAGATGTTAGAGATATAAATCTAGATATAGATCTTAATATAGATAGAGAGATGTAAGTTTCCTAGAGTTGTAAAAGATATTCTTCACCCCTGTCATAACCTGGAGCTGTTCTTTTAAGAAATTAAATGAGGATTAACAGACTTCTGTCACTTGAAGCCAAGCTGTCACAGATCACAGAATGGCTAATGACTCATGTTGTTTTGGAAGATCTCTCAATGTTTACGCTAAACAACCCACACTGGAACTGTACTCATTTCTTCTTGTACTGCAGTTTCAATGCTTCTGCAGTTGTTCTAGGCAACCTTCATCCAAGTTTTACATCTCTGTACTCAGAGATAATTATGTTAGGTTGCAAGGAGGATGCACACATATGAAAGAAGATAGAGTTAGACAACTGAAGCTTGAGAATTGCTGGTCCACATAGAAAAATTGAAATGTGTATGTTTGTAAGTAATTGTGGCCTAGTGTGTGTACTTTAGGTTTTATTTTCTCAATTTAAACAATTTAGGTTTCAGTTTGTGAATTGCTATAAAATCAATTTTGGTGGAAAAAAACATTTAGATCAATGTCATTACTACACATAAATTGAATCATGGTAAAAGGTATTGGTTAAGCAGTTTCACAAAACATTACATTGAGATTCTCTCTTATTAGACTCATTGACTGTTGAATGCTTAGAGGGAAATAGTAATGAATCATTCTCAGCTTGCATACCCTGTGCCAGCACAGCACCTGGATAACAGGAGGTTTTCAGAACACACGAGGTAAATTAATGAATAAGTGCAAGGCTGGATCCAAGCAACCAATGCCCTCAGCACTGTCTAGCAAAGGTACCCATGAGACTTCATTGCTTAAAATAAATCATTTAAGGGCCGTTTATAGGCAGCTACATTTACATCCAGTAGAAGAAACCCATGAGATAAGGGTGAAAAAACTGGTATCTGATAACACCTTCAAACCAAACTTTTAAACTTTAGTCATCCATGATGCCCAAGAAAACATTTAGTGATTCACACTAAAGTAAAGCGTGGCAAATAAAGACAATACCAAAAAAAAATAGACCAAAGTTAGAGCAGACAGTGAAAATTTATGAGTATGATAGCTGGGATTGTAGCAACTCTCCCCAGCCCCTTGTGCACCGGTGGACTTGCTGATTTTACTTAATCATTAATCAAGTTTGAAATGTATGGTGAAATTATAGAACAAACTAATAATGAAGTCTCCTTTCCAGGCTCTCTTTCTTCATTAGGAAATCTTAGGACTTCCTTTCAGCACATCTCCTGATTTTCCCAAAACACTGTCAGCCCCTGTCCACAGTTCTGTTTCGTGACTCTCATTTTGCATACTTTGAATTGAAGCTCCTTCTCCATAGTGCTATGGCCTCATTCTATTATATCGTTGACGCAAGTTTTCATTGTTCTGGCCCTTTTGCTCTCTCACTGCCCAAGACTTTGCTTCTCAGAACTGGTTTTCTCCACTCCTCTAGTCAACCGCTTTTATTGGTACAACACCTTGTGAAAAGTGTGATGAACATAGAATATAAAGGAAAGAAAAACAACAGGTTCCAGCTTTTGAATATAGTTACTCTCTAGGTTGGTAGTCAGGTTGGATATACCTGAATCTATTCTAACTCTCCGTTCCCTCATATTCTGTTAATAGTAGAGAGTAGCACTCTTTAGCTCATCACTCTTTCATTAAAAGCCATAAGAATAAATTGATAATTGCAAATTTACATCATGTTTGCAAATGGATATAGTATAAAATGATTTAAAGCTAAGACTCATAGGTATGTAGCTTAGGAAAAACTGAACTCCAGAGAAGGGAGGACATTGTGAAAAACATAGATAAAAAATAGCCGAGGAATAAGACGTCCTGAAAAAGCCTCTCCTTCCACACTTCCACCGTCCAGCTTCATCAGATCTTCACATATGCCTCATTCTTGCCAACACCCTTACTTTGAAGACATAATGTGTTACAGTACAGAAATTGTCCCCATGATCTTGGCTGCACTTCTTTTTATCATCGCGCAGAAATCATCTTTACCAGAATTCAGTGTTAATTTTGCTTTGGATCTTTTACTTTACTGTAAGTCTATTTCTCAGTAATTTATGTAACCCAAAATTATAACTGCACACTCTTTATTCAGATAAATATATTCATATATTTTTCAGCAACTTGCTTTTTTATAATATCATGTTTTTAAAAAATCCGTGTTGATAGATATTTATTTTATTTCTTTGAGCTACTGTATAGTATTCCACAACTGACTATATTTCTACTAGTTTACTCATTCTTCTCCAAATGAACATTTAAATCAATTCTAGGTATGTATCACCACAAAAGTTGTAGTAAATATTCATTGGCATATCTAGATATGCATTTTGCAAGTGTTCCTCAAAAGAATATACTCAGAACTCTCAGTATGACTAGATATTGTCAAAATCTTTCCCAATTATTTCACCCAGTTTCATTTTCATTAGTAGCCCATGAAGATGCTTTCCACAACCCAGTAACATTTGATGATATAATTTTTTCAGTTCTTTACAATATAATGTTCTAAAATGGAATTTCTCTTTTGTTTTTATTCTCCCTGATTATTTACAAACTAATACATCTTTCTGTAATATTATTGTTTGGTCATTGCCTGTGAATTGAATATTATATCTTTTGAAAGTTTGATCTTCAATTTTTATGTTGAAGTATAAGTATTCTTTGTATATTCTGTTTATCTTTGAACTTTTTAAAAAAGGCCTGTAGTTATTTAGAACTTTTTCACTTTGATGTACTCAAATGTGCCAATATATTACTTCATTGATTGAGTTATATTTTCTAAGAAACCTTACCTATATTTGTATCTAAAACTGCCTGCGTGCTTTTTCCTACTGTGCATAGGAATCTAGTTTTCTTTTTCTACATAAACAATTTTCACAGAATTATTCATCCTTATCACTTTAATCTCTGTTTTAGTTCTTAAAAGTAGTCTTTCCAGACAATTACAACATGTAGTAAAGGAAATATTCTCTTTGTAACTACTCTGTGGGCACCAGTAGCTTTAAAAATAGTTAGTGTAGGTGTTTGAGAGAAACAAAGAGATGGAGAGAAGGAGAGACAGAAACTCCAGAGACACCGAACTGCTGAAAATCTTGCTTTTAAAATATTCTTTATGAAATAGCTCTAAACGAGAAAACAGAGGGTTAGAAAAGAAACACTAAAGACAGCAGGTCCCTGAGAGTGAGTAGGCTGCCGAGGTCACTCCACCTGCTCCCCCAAAGCTCAGACCCCTGCTCCAGAGTCGCTCTTCACCTTCGGGTATGGACACAGCTTGGGCTCATGGTGAACCTCTGAGATTTGCCTTTGAACAGCCTTAACTTTTAGTCTGAATTTATCTTCGGCCCAGAATCCAGAGGCCAGGGCAGCCTTCAGATTAGAATTTCTGTGAAAGCACATTTAGGAAGGAGCCTTTGAGGTGGTCATATTGTGGCTCCACCTTCAGAGCAACAGACATGTCCACAAATCATTCTGTTGACCTCAGGATGACAGCCCACTATAGTTTTTCTCTGACAAAAGGCTACCCTGTACTTGATGGCCTGGCTTCTTCTTCTAGAAAGTACTGAATTATCTATCAGGAAGAGAGAAATGACTGGACCAGACCGCTCACCAAGCCACTTTCAGCAAACAACTTCCAGCAAGTCAGTGAGCTCCACGTAGATGTACGATATTAAATTGTCTCGGATAATAGAGGGGCTGCTAACACTAGCAGAGGGCCCTGAAAATGGTCTCTTTAAAAAAAAGAGTGGAGGTTGTACAGATGCACATGTGAAAGTAGTAATTCCAGATTTCATTTTTTTTTTCACTTTAACACTCCTATAATTTTAAAAGAACTTAATAGGTTTTTATTTTCAGGACCTGGAAAAACAGAAGTCCTCTTAAGCAGAGAGCAAATGCTTCAAGTGTTTGCCTGAAGCCATTCTTTTTATTAGGAGAGTTACAGCCCCTTGAGAAGAAGGGGTTTATAATGGAAAAAATGAGACAGAATCAACCATAATGGAGCTCAGAATATAAATTATATGAACCCTGTTAATGTCTAACATTTTATGTTGCTGAAGAAAAATCCCTGCCTTTTATCTAAAATAAGACAGTTGTTTAGGAAGTCAATGAAGACCAGCCTAACCCTAACCCACAGGGGTTCATTCCCTTGTGAATATTCCTCATCCAAAAGACTAAGCATTCTGTGAGATAGACAAGCATATATTTAATGTGGTGTTTTTCCTTACTTTACCTTTATTAATCTTTGGAGAAAATTGTTCTTACTGTATGGTAGATTTCTATCATCTCAAATTCCTTATGAATGCATCAGAAGTCCTTTGAGCAAAGGCCAGTAAGGAGAATTCAGCTTTTCAGTTGAATTCAGTAATGTAAGGAGAGAAAGTTGCCAGGGCCCAGGTCTACCCACAGTCAAGATGAGGTTTTACATGTGGAATTCCTCCATGGAAAGTTATGTGTAATTACTTGGAGCCACACATAGTATTTTTTAATAAATTAAATGGAAACAAATGCTTGATTAATTTTCCCACAGAGCCAGGTATCAAGGACACAGAAACACATAAGGCACTGTCCTTGTCCTTAAAGAACTATTCAAGAAAAACAGTCAGTAATTAAGTACATTATTAAACAATGACATTTGCTTTCCATGAGCCTTAATTCTTCCCTATACTATGTCTTATAATACGTACCTCAACCCAGGAACTAAGGACTTGTATCTTCACCACTTCATAAGATGCCAAACTAGATTCTGATGGATGGATCAACCGCCCCAGAGTCCCTGGATAGGAATAACAGAAACCCAGGAGCTTATACTGCCTCTCACTCTGATCACGGAGTGTCAAGAGATAGACTACACTGGCCCCAAGTCTGCAGGATGGAATATGTACTGGTAAAAATAGATCCTTGTCAGTATAAATTTGAATGTGACATCAGAAGCTAAGCTCTGTTTTTAAATCTTCAATAAATGTGGTGAGTAATAGAGACAGTTATGCAATGCTTAATATCAGGGATATACTCTGAGAAGTGTGTTGTTTAATGACTTCATCATCATGTGAAAATCAGAACGTAATTATACAAGACTGTATGGTATGGTCTGACCACAATTACACCACAAAACTGTATAGCAAGGTATTATAGCTGACACTGTAGCACAATGTTTCTAAACAGTAAAAAGATTGCATAATGGATAAAAATGGTACACCAGTGCAGAGCACTTACCTTTAATGGAACTTATAGGACCACAAGTTACTATGGGTGAGTCAGAAAATCAATGTTGAGCAAACTTAAGGGATTAGCACAATACAGTGCTCTACTGAACACGCTGTAAACTCTGAACACTTGGGCTGAACTAAACACATTGAAATTTTCCTTCAATAATAAGATAGGCATAGTACCACTTAACCTAAATCCCCAGCCTCCTTCAATAATAAATTAAACAGCTTACTGTAATTTTCTACCCTATGAAATTTTGCTTTTAAATCTTTTCATTCTTCCATAATACATAGTTTAAAGCTCATATATATTGTATAGTTGGACAGAAAATTCTGCCTTTAAATTCTTATTTTGTGATCTTTTTTTCTATTTTTCTATTTTTTCTTTTTAAATCAAAAATTAAGACACATTGGGCTGGAGATTTAGCTCAGTGGTTCTGGTGCCTGCCTAGCAAGCGCAAGGTCCCTGGTTCAATTCCGGTAACCACAAACAGCGATACTCGGTGTGGTGACTCACACCCACCAGCAATCGGTACCACATACCACAAATGCCAGGCTTGGTGGCTCAAGCCTATAATCCCAGCACTCCAGCAGAGGCAGGAGTATTGCTGAGTTCCAGGGTTTTCTGAACTACATAGTGAGCTCAAGGCCAACAGGGACTACAAAGTGAGACCCTGTCTCAAAAAAAGAAAAATAAAAAAATTTAAAAAAGAAAAAAATTAAGACACATGCACATTGTATTTGATCTATAGTGAGCCATGAACATCAATAGCACTATGTTCCACCTGCACATTATTTCCCACTAAAGGTCTTCAAGGGCCAATAACACACAAGGAGCTTCATCTTTAGATACCTGCAACAGGAAGCACTTGAGATTGTTTTACAGTTAATTTAAAAAATTAAACAAAAGGGCCGGAGGGTTAGCTCAGTGGTTCCAGCACCTGCCTCGCAAGCGCAAGGACCTGAGTTCGATCCCCGGTAACCACATATAATGCTGGGCGTGGAGACACGCCCACCAACGATCAACACCGCATACCACAATGCTGGACGTGGTGGCTCACGCCTGTAATTCCAGCACTCGGGAGGCAGAGACAGAAGGATTGCTGAGTTCGCGGCGGCTTGCCTGGGCACCATAGTGAGCTCAGGGCCAGCTGAACTACAAAGCGAGACCCTGTCTCCAAAAAGCAAAATAAATAAATAAATAAATAAACAAAAGCATATATTCCAAAATAATGGCAAAAAGTGTGGCATAGTGAATGGATGATCCCGTAAGGGTCAACTGATCAAATATCATATATTGTGCATAACTGTACGCCCTGTACTTTAATACATCTAGCAGTGTGGACAGCTTGTTTACACAAGCGACCACAACATGTAAGCAATATAGTTGTGACAGCTACAGTGTTGTTAAGTGGTAGAGAATTTTCAGCTTCCTACACTCTATAGAGCCACCATTGTTGCCAAAATGTTGTTCTGGCACAGCCAACTATTAGTTAAGCCTCACACAATCATGGAATCAGAATTTATACAGCAATGTGTCTAAGAAAATTCCCCTAGGACTTGTTTAGTATCATCTCTCAGATGTACCCGAATTAAACTGATATTACTCATTTGAATTTTACTAAAATAACAATGAGTTAGGGGTAACTGTCCTATCATGTTCAAAGTAATTTTGCATTATTTCTCAGACTACTTATTTTATAGGCATTTCTATTTTGTAAGCATTGTTTTGTAAATTTAGGTAATTTTTAAAAATTGAATTCTTTACTGGTACATCTTATACAAGGCTCACAATCACACACAACATTGGGGAATTTGTACCAGTATATGACACAAGTTAATTCTCATTTTTACCCACATCCCTATCCACCCAAACCCCCCTATATACATGAGGTGAGTAATTTTTTTAAAGACAAGACTTGGTCCATGATGACATTCCAAATTCTGATGCTGCCATGTTTAGAAACTGTGTGAGGACACACCTACAGTCCTGAGCACTTCTAGTTACACTCTGCACTCATTTGTTAAGGAAATTTTAAATTCTTCAAAGATGAGCACAATTAGTGCTGAGCTTTGGACATTTGTTGAGTGTCAGGGAAGGCCCTCAACCAAAAATCCATAATGTTGTTTAGGATCTGTTCATAATGAGAAGACTTAGTAGTCTTGAATACTTGCATTATTATGTTAACTGTATAGAGTAAGAGAAACATGTTGGTTTTCTTCTCTCTCTTCATTTACTTCTTGCCTCAGAGGTAAATATTACAAATCTGCTTAGATCCATACTCCATTTATCTATGTATTTAAAAAAATATTTACATAATATAATTAACATGTATCACATAATATATGATATAGCATCAATTAAAATTATAAAATGGGGCCGGAGGGTTGGCTCAGTGGTTCCGGCGCCTGCCTCGCAAGCGCAAGGTCCTGAGTTCGATCCCTGGTAACCACATACAATGCTGGGCGTGGAGACTCACGCCCACCAGCAATCAATACCGCATACCACAGTGCCGGGCGTGGTGGCTCATGCCTGTCATCCCAGCACTCTGGAGGCAGAGACAGGAGGACTGCTGAGTTCCAGGCTTTCCTGGGCTACAGAGTGAGCTCAGAGCCAGCCTGAACTACAAAGCAAGACCCTGTCTCAATAAATAAAAAATAAAAAAAAATTTTTTTAAATTATAAAATGTACTAAGTAATTTCCATTTGCCCTACATTATGGTGTGTATTTCAACTCATTTTTTGTATAATAATCCTATGATTTGCATCTTAACAATATTCTTTTTTTTTTTTTTTTTTGAGACAGGGTCTGGCTTAATAGTTCAGGCTGGCTCAGAGCTGACTATGTAGCCCTGGCAAGCCTCGAATTCAGCAATCCTCCTCCTCTACTTCCTGACTGCTGGGATTAACAGGCATGAGCCACCACATCCAGTACTGTGGTATGCAGTACTGAGTGCTGGTGGGCGTGAGTCACCATGCCCAGTATTGTATGTGGTTACCAGGGACTGAACTCAGGACCTTATGCTTGCTAGGCAGGCATCGGAACCTCCAGCCCCAAATCCTCCAGCCCCAAATCCAGCTAAATCTCCAGCCCCAAATCTTCCATTTTATAGATGAACAAAATCATGTTTCGCTTAAACACTGGTGATACATTCTGAGAAGTGCATCACTAGGCATTTTAGTCATTGTGTGAACTTCATAGTCTGCTTATGAAAACCTAAATCGTATAGTATACTACATACTTAAGCTACCTGGTATAGTTTACACTTCCTAGGCTACACACCTATATGACACATTACTATACTGAATAGTGTAGACTGCAGGATATTATAATACAATGGTGAACATTTATATATCTAAATATTTCTACACATGAAAAGACACAGCAAAAGTAGTAGGTGATTGGAATTTTTAGCTCCCATGACCACCATCCTGTGTATGACCCATCATTGACTGAAATGCTGTTATGCAGGACATTGCTATAAACTGAGGTGTTGAAAGGTTAATTTGTTCAAATTCTCTCAATTAGTAAATGAAGGGAAGGAAATTCTAACATAAACAGTCTGATGCTAAGCTATAGTTCTTAAACATAAATGAATTAAACTGTAACCATTTTCCTATGTTTCAGTAAAAATTATAAAATAATAATAATTACTATATATGTGTGCATGTGCCCATGTGTGTGTGCATGTGTGTGTGTGTGTGTATACAATCGGATACTCAGAGCATAGTTAGTATAATGATCTAAATATTTGGGGGAAAGTTTTAAGTATATATAAAGAATAGGGAAACCACAAAATGACCCCCTGTGTATCTATTAGCCAAACTTCAAAAGTTGTCAACCCATGGCTGATTGTGCTACAGCCTTAATCTTTCTCCTCCCAACCTGGACTATTTTAAAGGAAATTCTTAGACATTGTATCATTCCATCCATGTGTATTTTAGTAACACACTCTAAAAGATAAAGTTTTCTTAAAAACAAATTTGTGAAAATGTCTTATGATAAATATCAAAGAACTTTGAACATTTTTTAGATATTTGCTGATATGAAGGGATTGTTAATTTTAAAAAATGGAATCATGGTGTTGTGGTTTTTCTAAACAGTTTATTTTAAGAATCAGCATTATTCACAGGAGCCAAGACATGGAAACAACCTAAATGTCTGTCAATGTGTGAATGTCCAAAGACAACATTACATTTATTGTTTATATATAAAATTATACGTAATGAGTAAACACATATAACATTTATTTATGTAACAGGATATTATCCAGTCACACTAAGTTAGGAATCTTGACACTGTAGCAAATTGTATGAAACAGAAGAGCACTATACAAGGTGTAATAAGTTCACCAAAGACCCATATTCAGCTCAGTAAAATGTGAAACAGTAGAACTAAAAAAAAAAAAAAAAAAAGCAGAAAGTTATTTGCCAGGATTGGCAGGTGGGGAGAATAAGAGATGTAGGTCAAATGGTACAAATTTGGAGTTATAATTTGAAAAAGTTCTGGAAATGGTATGTACAGCATAGTGACTGTCTCAAGTCTTTTCATGCTGTTATAACAAAATCCCAAGACCAGGTCATTTGTTAACAGCAGGATTTATTTATCCCACTTTTGAGACACTGGGAACTCCAAGATCAAAGTTCTTCTAGGTTATAGTGGCTGGCAAAAGCTTGTTCCTCTAAAACCGTGCCATGAAGAAATCCATGGCAGGGAATCCATGCCATGGCAGGGAAACATACAGGGAAGAAGGCAGAAACAGGAGGAATACCAACTCCTCCCACACTGAAGGAATGAAAAGATAAATCCACTTCTTTAAGTTCCTTTATAAGAGTTATAAACCCATCCATCAAAGCTCTGTCCTCATGAATTAATCATGACCTGAATCCCCACCTGTTCCACACTTTTCATAGTATTACAATAGCAATTAAGGTCCAATATATAAAAAAAATTTTTTTTTGAGACAGGGTCTCACTTTGTAATTCAGCTTGGCCCTGAGCTCACTATGTAGCCCAGAACTCACACCAATCCTCCTGCCTCTCCCTCCCGAGTGCTGGGATTACAGGCATGAGCCAGCATGCCCCGCACTCTGGGGTGTGGAACTGATTGCTGGTGGGCATGGGTCACCACTCCTGGCATTGTGGTATGTGGTTTCCAGGAATCAAACTCAAGATCTTGCACTTGCAAGGCAGATGCTGGAACCAGCTAACTACCTGGCTTCCCCACATATAAATTTTGAGGAACTCACTCAGACTACATCACTGATTGTGGTAATACAACTTGTAACTAAATCTACATTACTCAGCTAGGAAATAAGTATGCTACTCAGATGCCCTGTCCTGCTGTGTGACTTCTCAATATACCCCAATGTTTTCTGAGTTGCCAAGTGAGGTGAAAAGTTTGGAGGAAATGATCTTAAAGTTCTCTTTAGCTTGAAAGTTCTATAATTCTTTTCCTTGTTTTACATTTAAAACAAGGTAATTAATAAAAAAGTGATTGTGATGATGACATTTTCCAGTAGCTACCTGCTATAGATGGTAGAAAATTTTCAACTCCTTCCATAAATAAGCCTCAAAAGCACCATATTGATATTTTTTGTATGATACTGGGTTTAGATGAGAATGAAGATGTGTCATGTAGAGATACAAATTTTCAGTGTTGAATGTATCATAATGTATATCTAATATGTACCAATAAACTCCATAAAGGAAACAGACCTCATGAACTCATAGGTGGAGCATTTATAAAGTGATGGATCAAGGTGGTACTGTGCTTATCTGCAGATTTACCAGGGATGGAGTCACAGCTACATGTGCTGTTGGGAGACGGAACCCAGCCAGAAGGGGCAGGTCCTGGGGTGTAACCAGAAGGATTTATCTCTCTCCCTGGTTCCTCCCTTCACTTTCTGCTCTCTGGCCACTGCAACAGGAGTTGCTTTATTCAGCTATGCCCCTTGGCATGCCATTGCTGCCCTATAACCATAGAGCCTCACCATGAGCCAAAATTAACCTTTCCTTGTTTAAGTTGTAGGCATCAGATATTGCATGTCAGTGCTCAGAAAGTGACCAAATCAGAACTAAATAATTTATGTGTAAAGAGATGACTCTTTTGTTCCAATGAGAGAAATACAAAATCAAAGTGAATTAAGATAAATATTGTGAGGGAAGTCACTGAAACAGTCCCAAATAGCCTTCTTCAGACATTGTTGGATGCAAGTTGATATCATCAACTCTTTTCTTCTACATATAATATTTCTGCTCTCCTCTGGGTAGCCCCACTTTCAGGGGCAACCCATTTTATTCCATTGCAATAGTATCTTCTTAAAGCTTAGCAAGCCTGATGGAAGTAACTTTCTAAAAATCAATACTTCCAGGGCCAGAGATTTAGCTCAGTGGATCCAGTGCCTGCCTAGCAAGCACAAGGTCCCTGGTTTGATCCCTAGTAACCACATACAATGATACCAGGCATGGTGACTCACACCCACCAGCAATCAGTACCACATACCACAATGCCGGGTGTGGTGACTCATGTCTGTAAACCCAGCACTTGAGAGGCTGAGGCAGGATTGCTGAGTTCAGGGCTTGCCTGGGGTATGTAGTGAGCTCAGGGCCAGCCTGAACTACAAAGTGAAACCCTGTCTTAAAAAAAAAACAATCAATACTTCCAATTTAATTCTCATATGTATATACAATGTACCAATAAAGATAAAAATTTAAAACTCAATACTTCCAACCAAAGTCCCTGAGTCAAATGACATTAACTTAAATTGTATTTCCTGGGTCCAGAGGAATGGAACATTTGGATAGGCAAACTTCAGTTATGTCAGTCACGGCTCCCAGTAGAAAGAACAACTCTTATCTAAACCACATGGACTAAGAATGGCAGAAAGAGAATTCCTCAAATGAAAATCTGAGAGGTGCTACCAAAAGAAAAATGAATAGGTTTCATACAGGCAAACACCACTAATATCCTTCACAAAAAGAGAATTGAAAGAAAAAAAAAAAAACAAAGCAGGGCAATCTAAGTAGGAGTGAGATATAGATCTACAATAGTGTGCAATGCCCCTTTCACTAGCTGTTCAATATTCCTGAAGAAAAACTTGGGTTAAAAGCAGAATGAAAGAGAAAGGCATCGTGTTATGACTTTACCCATACCAGTTAGGCAGCAAATACTTTGTAGCACTGCTCCCCTTCAAGACACAGGATATGCTCATTGACCCACCAAACAGAAATAAGAGAATCCATTTCAATCCAGGGCAGCAGGAAAGTAACTGTTCATCAAAAGAAGTGCCTTTTCCAGCTTTCCTTAACTCTGAAAAGCCTAGAGATGATCAGTATTAATTTTGAGGAAGAGGAAAATGAGAATAAGTTATTGATTTTAAAAGACTACTTTTTGTTCAAGTTAGGAGCCCGTTGGCTTGTCCTTTTCATGCACTGCTCTTGAAATTTCTTCACTTATAAATATTTCAATGAGATGTTAATCAAAAAGCTTTGAGTTTTTCATAGAATAATCTCCAAATATAAAAAAAATCAATGTTAAAATAATAAAACCTAGAAATACAAACCTATTGAGTATTTGTACACCACAAGAAAAAAGAAATTTACAGTCATACTTAACAGGTTAAATTCATTGATTTTTAAAAACATCAAAAATCCCTTTGTGATTGACGTTTCATAAAAATACATTTTCATAAAATGTATTCTACTTTACACACTCAATATTGTATATGCTTCAAACATATCAAATGTTGACTTCAGAGATGCCTGTAAGCAGAAAAAGATTTTCCTCAAAGGCTGATATGTAACTAAAAATGCATGTTTTAAGCTCTATATGAAATTACTTTAAGTTTCTACCAAAGCCTCTAGGAGAAACTTAAATTTATGTTTCAGTTTATTTTTAAGTCTTATAGTCTGTCCCCAAATGGCAGCTTGTTTAGATAAATATCTCCAAAAGATTCACTTTCTGTAAAATTTTTCATGAACAACCTTTTTGAATCACATATTTAGCAAACATTTTAGAGCCTTCAGTCTTCGTGGTGTTCAAGAATGGAAGTCAGTCTCTCCAAAAGCAGCCACAGAAAAACAACTTTATTTACTGAGCTTGAAAAAGAGACATCTAACACTATTGATTCACATCTTGTAACCTTTCAGGACCAAGTTTCAGTCATCAGTTCCAACTTCCCCAACTTCTTCCTCTGTTAGAAATGCCTCATTCCTTGAACATGCTTACATCACAGAGCAATGGCAGAAGCTAAACTCGGTGTTAGATTAAAATGAAACTACTTTGGGGGGTTGTGGGGTGGGTTGGGATATGGGTAAAAATGAGAATTAACTCATGTCATGTACTGGTACCAATTCCCCAGTGATGAGTGTGATTGTGAGCTGTATATAAAATGTACCAATAAATACTTCAATTGAATTTTTTTAAAAATGAAACTATTTCATATAACTGTATATTTATTTTCATATAACTCCAAATCATAGGAGAGTTTACACTTATATTGCATTCTGTGTTCAGCAATTATACACCAAATTCCAGGGCCCACTGAGTGACTGTGCCTAGTGGAGAAATGGACCACTTTGGGATAGAGCTACTGCTGTTTGTACATGTTAAATTTGTATTTTTTGGCAAGAACCCAAAAAAAATATTGCAACCATATTTTAAGCTATTCTCTCTATATTGTAATCCATATATATAAAGAATATATATAAATCCAGGATGAACATCTATCTATATATGCAAAACTCTTATTCTTTTTGTTTAGAGCTCATACCATTTATGCAAGAACTTTAGGAAAAAAATATAAATCATTTGCTCCAAATAGGCCAGTGTAAGATACTGATGACAATCATTCACAATAATTTTTTTTTTTTTTGAGACAGGGTCTTGCTTTGTAGTTCAGGCTGGCTCTGAGCTCACTATGAAGCCCAGGCAAGCCTCGAACTCAGCAATCCTCCTGTCTCTGCCTCCCGAGTGCTGGGATTACAGGCGTGCACCACCACGCCCGGCACTGTGGTATGTGGTATGTGGTATGTGTTGTTGATTGTTGGTGGGTGTGAGTCTCCACGCCCAGCATTGCATGTGGTTACCGGGGATCGAACCCAGGACCTTGCGCTTGTGAGGCAGGCGCCGGAACCACTGAGCTAACCCTCCGGCCCCATTCACAATAATTTTTAATGTTAAAATGTTACTCCTGTTTTCAAGCAGCCCACTTCCCAACATGAGGAAAATTGGATAAATCCTCTGGATAGTAAGTCTAAATTTAAGCTTTCCTGATTTCCCCAAGATTTTAGACTTATGCCCATTAGATTCTTGTTCTTTCATGGGTGAGCCTCCTCCAGTCAACAGTTACTTTGCATTTCACTCAGTGGGACTTTGCTAAGTTTCTAAAGAAACTCAGAGCCGAATTCTACCACAGATACGTTCTTCTCACACCGAAGTCAAAAGAGCCCTGTGCAGGCAACCGAGGAAAGCAGAGGGATAGGAGTGCTTTCATCTCTTTTCAGAAGCAATAGCTCCAGGCCACTTGTTACTTAGTTCCTTTTCTCTGAAATTCCTGGATTGTTTTCCACTCAAAGGCCAAGCTACTGCTTCTTCAGCTAATGTCAAATGAAGGAACACCACAGCTGCCAAAATAAAAAAAATTACAAAACACCAGAAAATCACAAACTAGCCAACACAAAACTCCCAACAGTATCCATTTAGCTTGGTGATTCACATGTTACTTATTCTCAGTTTAAAATATGAAAAAAGTTGTGCAATGGAAAACCACAACACATTTAACCTGAAGCTTTGAAATCTGCACCAGTGATAGCAATACTTGGAGTCAACACAGGAAATATAAGTTCAGAGCTATGGCAAACTCAGAGGGTTTCTGGAACCACAGACCTGACTTTGATGTTCATAGCTGTTTCAATCAGCTAAGTAGCTGTTAGGGAGGAGAGAAAGCATTCAGGCAACTTAGTGGAGCATTTCTCAAGAGGACTTTTCTTTCCTTTGAGGAATTCCTGTCCATTTATTGAATGATCTATCACTCTAGTAGCAAAGTGTTTCAGAAGGTAAGATTTTCCAAGTGACAAGCATTCTACTGGGAATTAAACCAAAATGCAAACTTAGCTGCTGTCTTTAAAACCATCTCTTTAAATCTCCTGATTGTTAACTTTGATCCCAAAAAGAAGAGGTCTTAACTTTCACTAGGGAATTGCCAGTCTTGAATTATAGTTATCTCCCTCTTGAAACTTAATTGATGTCTTAAAATGATAATTTACCTTATCAAAGTTATATTATGCTTTAAAAGCATATAATACATTTTATATAAAAATCAGTATATATCTAAAAATAACAGGAAAAATAGTTAGATAAAATATTTAAAGGAATATAGATGTGATATTATGATGCAGTGATTTCCATTAAGCAATGCATTTATTCTAAAGGCTTTGCCCAACTGTCTACCTCATGTAAACCATGTACATGGCCATCCACACGGCAACTTTCTTTGGAATTAAACCTTGGAATGACTTGTTTACACAAGAAAACTCATCTCAGATGTAGCATCTGTTTCTCATTAAGGCTTAGCTTTCACCTAATTCTCCAAATGGGTTGACTGAGGTTCAAGAATGTGAGGTGACTCGCTCAAGAGCATACAGTGAGTCCAGGGCAAGCGCTGCTCTCCCTCAGATGGTAGATGGATATCTTGGCGCAAAACTCAGCTGGTGCTGAGAACATGGATACACAGAGATCCACTTAGAACCCATAGTTAATTGAGGGAATCACTTGGTATCTTAATAGTTTTCATCCCAGCAGAAGGAAGGGAAAAGTGGCACAAAATCTGAACATGTTTACTAGGTGTGTTCATTGAACTATAGCCAGAAGCAGACTTATCTAAAATATTTGAGTATTAGAATCCACAGATAATATTATACACTTTGTGTAAGGCAGCACAATGCAGCAGAGGGAAGGTACACTAAGCCCAAAGAGTTCATTCATGTCCTCTGAGCTCTGGTTTTTCTCTTCTTTCTACTACTTTATATCTTCCTAGATTCCTATCTTGTCTGATTCATTCTCTAGTCAATTCTTTCATGGTATCAGAGGGAATGTCCAATACATATTTCTTTATTTAATTTTTATTTTGTTCTCACTTACTTCTCATAGTCATAGTTTTTCTAATTTAAAATACCTTTCCCAATATTTAAAAATAAGTGCATGTCATAGACTCCTAGAGATAAGTCAAGCAAATTTTAATAGTCATTCTTCTCGGGTCAGTCATTACCAATTAGTGCACTAGACAACCTTCTTCATAAAATATATTCTATATTCCAATGCTTCACAAAACATGGCATGTGTTTGTATTATACTAAGCTCTGGAGTTTCAAAAATGAGTAAGAACTAGGGTCTTCCCTCGAGTAAGATATAGGATCTTTCCTGAAGAAGCTCCTAATTCAATGCCAGTAGAAAGTCAGGTGATGGTATTACAGCATGAGAAAATATGGTTTTTACATATGTACCCAGGACCTTGTGAAAAAACTCACAAGAATAGAGGATTGGGGAGATAATTTTAGGCTGAGTGAAGCAAGTACCAGAGTTTGAAATTGAAGGTGTAACTGGTTGAGAAACTGCGAGTAACTTAGAAAGTCTAGATACAGAGAGAGCTGAGTGCATAGAAAGAAACAAGATTATAGAGTTGGTACATTTTACATACAGCTCACAATCACACTCAACATTGGGGAATTTGTACCAGTATATGACATGAGTTAATTCTCATTTTTACCCATATCCCTGCCCACGCCACAACCCCACCCCTATATGCATGTGCTTTTTCTTTTCAAATCATATTTATTCTTTCCCCTCATTACTTCCCTCTACCATGTTCCCTTGGAGTATTTCCTATTTCACAAAATCTACCATACATTCTAGACCTCACTTACATCTACAGGTTCTCATACCATAGAAAAGATATGGTATTTACATATCTATGACCTATTTATTTCACTTATTAGTGTGTCCTCAAAGTGTATCCATTTGCACATAAATGAATGGCTTTTTATGTCAGTCTCCAGGTCATGGAATCACTGATGAAAATGTGGAGGCTTGAAATTATTTTAGTAAAGATAATATAATTAAGTTTTCTTTTTTTTTGAGACAGGGTCTCACTTTGTAGTTCAGGCTGGCCCTGAGCTCACTGTGTAGCCCAGGCAAGCTGCGAATTCAGCAATCCTCCCGTCTCTGCCTCCCAAGTGCTGGGATTACAGGCATGAGCCACACGCCCGGCACTAAGTTTTCTTTTTAAATACATGACTGTAGCCTCAATGAAGAGAATAGGTAGAATGGGAGGGAAGAATAGTCATAAATAAATAAGAAGACTATATTCAGGGCCAAGAATGAACAGGTGCAAAGAACAAACTGCACAGGAGAATGGCAGCTGGTGTTGAGAACAGTGGAAGGATTCACAGGTTATCAAAGTGACTTTTTATCAAAATTTACTGTATAATTTGATATGAAGAAGAGTGGAGGTGGTTATGGATTATGGAGTGGGAGGAGTTAAGGGACTTACCTGCACCAGATTCCCTGTAGGTAACTGAGCAGAGCTATTCATTGCCAAGAGGAGTCAGGGGATTGTCAGGAGGTTGGGGAGGGAGGTGTTAGTGCAGGCGAACAGGGTGAAAGGTGAGAAATGTATTTGGGACACGTTGAGCCATGTTTCCACGTGCAGAAGGACTACAACAAAGGAAAAATGCCTCTGATAGAAACGTTCAGAAATCATTTGAGTCATGAAGGCCCTCCCTCACGGGAGCCCCATGGGAGTGGCTGGACATACATTATCCAATCTAGCAACAAGGAAAAGTGACTCAGTCTCTCTAAGGTGGGACTTCCGTCTTGTCCTCTAGATAGTGATAATCTGGTTCGTGGCATTCAGACTCAGACCAGGACTTAGCCCTTCTGTCTCTCCCTGCTCTCAGGCATCAGGCTCAGGCTGGATCACATTGGCAACTTTCCAGGTTCTCCAGCTTCTGAGACTTCTCCATTTCTGTAACATCATATCAGTGCCTGTAGTACGTCACCTGTTAAATCTTCACAGTTCTTTTTGTAGTGAATCCTGACTAATGGATCAATGTATTCTTTTATAAAGATGTTTTAATAATTGGATAAGTACTTCTCAATTGGATTATTATAGGATTCAATTGTTTTACATATTTAATCATTAAAATATATTATGATTAATCTTTTAAAAATATATTACCGTTTCTTGGCTCAAAATGTATTAAAGTTTCTTTTGAACTGTAACTTATAAATGTTTAAACCTAATTGCATCTCAGCAATTGAGACAGCTCACCTTATAAAAAGCAAATACTTTGTTACTATGAACTGTTATTTTCTTTACTTGTATAAATTAAATTATAAAATAAGAAATAAATGTGATATCCAAGTTTTAACTGTATATATACTTTCTTGATAATTTCTCTTTTCACAAAAGATAGCAAAGATAGATTAAAATTTCAGCTGATTTTGATAAACTCACACTTGAAATTATAATAAGACAGAAGCTCCTCCCACTTTACTTCTGACCTCATCCTTATGAATTCCTGAGTCATTCTTCCTAAAAAAAAAAAAGGCCCCTGTCAATGCCGGATGTGGTGGCTCATGCCTGTAATCCCAGCACTCGGGAGGCAGAGACAGGAGGATTTCTGAGTTCACAGCGGCTTGCCTGGGCACCATAGTGAGCTCAGGGCTAGCCTGAACTACAAAGCGAGACCCTGTCTCAAACATAAAAATAAAAATAAAAGGTCCCTGGAAGGAAATTAGAAAGTCTGGTGGATTTTATTTTCACCATGGTTTCTGCTACAGTTTTAAAAGTCTGGATGCAACACTATAAGAACTCCTCAATTGCAGAATGTAAACTTTCAATACTTGTTCTTGAATCCAACTGATTCTAGAAAGTATTATTCTCTCAAAGTATTATTTGACTATTGCTTGACCTTGTGCTATTAAATCAAATAGTCTGTCTTCAAAAAAAGATATGGATATGAGACATATATTTAAACATCAGTTTTCAAACTGGAATCCTGACATGAATGCAGCTTTCTAAATAAAATAAAATTGAATTAGATGGAATATGGTAGAGTAGACAAGAGATTACCAGGGCTGAGGATGTAGCTCAGTGATAGCACGTCTGCCTTGGCAAGCATAAGGTCCTGAGTTCAATCCCCAGTGGCAGAAAAAAAAAAGATGAAAAGACATCCCTAGATTTTACCTAGTACCAAAAATGTAAATACAATTTTTGTGAGAATTTTTATGTAGTTTCCATATTGTACATAATATATAACCAAAATACACATGTAAATACATATACATATGTGTATATAGCTCTGCGAGTATGTGTATTTCTTGAGTCACAATATATGTGATTTGAAGTCGGTTTTCTAGTCTAGGTACTGTACTATTATGCGCTATAATTTGCCTATTTTTTGAGGCTAACTACAGTTCTCTAGACATTCTTTTATTTATATCACCTAAATTTTGATACTATTGTTGACTTCTAAATGTTCAGATTTATTATTGAGAGATGAACTTTGATAACTGTGTTTATCACAGGTGTATATATGGTTTAATTAATTTCATTTTATATAACTTTGGTAGAAAACATCATTTATATAACACTTATTATTTAGGTTTTTAAGGTTGCTTTATATCCTGTAAGAGGTAAATTTTTATAGAGCTTCTTTGTGTTTAAAAATGTAGATCCTCTAATTGGAAGATGCAGACATCTACAAATATACATTAAAGTTAGTTAAATGTAATAGTTCAGCTCTTCTATATAATTAATAATTCTTTGTTATTGTTATCCATAAAATATGGAGAAGTGTAGTTAAAATGTCACTATAACTAGAAAACCATAATCTTATTATAACCCTATTAAGTTGTATTTCCTGTAGGGGATGTCTTTTACCATTATATCTTTTACCAAATGTTTTTGATTCAAATCATATAGTCAATTTTTTCTGAATGATTTAAGAATAAATTATAAACATCATGTCCTATTACCTCATAATATTTCATTGTGTAATTTCTATGAGCAAGAGCAATCTCAGTATAAATACAGTGTAGCCAGTAAACTCACAAAATTAGCCTTGATGCATGGTGATGATGTAATACACAAATACCATTAAGATTTCAGTAGTTGGGCAGGAGATTTAGCTCAGTGGTTCCAGTGCCTGCCTCGCAAGTGCAAGGCCCTGAGTTTGATCCCAGTAACTACATACAATGTTGGGCGTGGCGACTCACGCCCACCAGCAACCAATACCACATTCCACAGTGCCGGGTGTGGTGGCTCACGCTTGTAATCCCAGCACTCAGGAGGTAGAGGCAGGAGGATTGCTGAGTTCCAGGCGTGCCTGGGCTACATAGTGAGCTCAGGGCCAGCCTGAACTACAAAGCAAGACCCTGTCTCAAAAAAAGAAAAAAATTCAGTAGTTGTACCAATTAATTTATATGAAATTTATTTAATCCATAATATTTATAAAACAACCATGTTACATTTACCAGTTTCCATTGTTCTTTTTCAATCTGAGTTTCCTAAACTCATGATCTTGCCACTTTTGAAATTTAAGACGACTTATCTTGTAGAATGTTCTAGAATTTTGGCTTGTCTGATGTTTCTTCATGATTAGTTTTGGGTTATATTTTGCTGTTGTTGTTGTTTTGTTCTGTTTTGGCAAGAACACCACAAAAATGTTGCTGTGTTCTTATTGTTTTCAGTTAGTATAAAACTTCTATTTGTATGGTTTTTGTTTGTTGTTTGTTTTTAGTTCTCTTTCATTTCTTCTGTTGATTGGGTTTTCCTTATTCATTTTTATATCCTCTGCTTGTTTGGTAATAAAACATTTCCAGAATTTGAAAAAACTTGCCTCACAACATTATCATGTATACTGATGGTCAAAGCTAATCAACACTTTTATCCTCCTCATAAAAAAGATTCAAAAGTGTTCCCCTAGTCATTCATTCTCATATAATACCCAACTGCTTCCCACCATTTCTGTTTTTCACCAAACAGGTCATTTTTGTTATCATTAATTGCATTGTACAATTTATATGTTGAGATTTGTCTGTGTTTTAATATTCTTTTTTTTTTTTTTACCAATTTCTTGGCTCAGAATTGCTGCCTTTCTTAAACCTTCTTAAATCTCTTTATTTCTTCTTGATGTTAAATCCATACATAGTTCTTTCAGACATGGTCTGAGAGTAAGAACAAGGTTGTTCTCCCCTATATTAGTCCATTTTATGCTATATAATAGAATACCACTGAGGAATTAAATCATCAACAAATTTATTTAGACCACAGTTCTAGAAGACAGAAAGTCCAAGTTCAAGGGCCATACGCGGTGGGGTGTACTTGCTATGACAAAATATTGCTGATGGTCAGGTGAGCATAAATGAGACTGGTAGAGGAAGGGTGAAGCTGAACTCTCTCTTTCAGTCCTGTGTAATAGCATAAATCTATCCATTAGAGCAAAGCCTTCATGACTTAACCAACTCTCAAAGGTCATATCTTTTAATTTTACTATAACAGAAATTAAAATTCAACATAAATTTTGGAAGGGATATTCAAATCATAAATCCCCAAATGGAGGTATTTCACCCCAACTCTTGAGCAATTATTTCAGTTGTATATAAATTTCATGATGACAGTTCTTTATTGCTCAGCATCTTTAAAATATGGTTGATCCTTTGATTCATTTGTATGGAATTTATCTCACACAAACCATTGATCCTTTGTAAAATAGTAGATCTTATAAAAATTTTAAAAATAGATATTTTCCCTTTTTCTATTTTTTAACATCTCATCTTTGATAATGTATAGTTGAATAGCATGTTTACAATTGTTATCTTAGTTATATTTTCTTCTTCTACCATCACCATTTCTGCCTTGGAGCCAGCCAACCAGAGATTAAACTCACTGAAGCTGTGAGCCAAAATAAACCTCTCTTCCTTTGAGCTTGTATCTGGTGTTTTCTTTTATAACAATAATGGGAAAAAGACTAATGCAATTCTTTCAGTCATTTTATTTAAAAAATTTTCAAGAAACTACAATCAGGATATGTTTAACAGACTATAAAAATCTAGAAAAACAATATAATCCAACCTTAAAGAGGCAGTAGAGAATTAAATGAGGCTTTGACGCTAAGAAAGAGTTAAAAGGTAAGAGAAATCCAGTAAGGAAGACTGAACAAAGAACATGAAGGAAAATTATGATGGGAACTTCCAAAAGGTATTTACAATTATCAACTTATAAATTTGGACGAGAGCAATGATGACATATGATGGCAGAGTGGCAGAATTGTGAGCCTGCCCTAATGGGCTTCATACACTCTCAGAGGCACTTACCTTAAATAGACCAGAATTGCCTCCTCCTTTTTGCCTGTAAAGTCATCATCTCCTTCTCTACCTCTAGAGATATAGGATAGCTCAATTTTATTTTTAGACTTTTTTACTTTAAAGCTTTGGCTCTTATTCTTGGAAGAAGGAAAAGTATCACCACTGAAATCAGAACAATAAATCAAGATGAATGCTCTAGATTCTGCCTGTGATTCTAACCTGCCTGGGGAAGGGAATTCTTTCCTAGTTCAGCTTCCAGTTGCCCCGATGGACACACAGACTACAGCTTCGCAAGCCACACAGCAAGGGACTCAGCTAAACTACGCCTGAACTCTTGACCATGGAAACTGCAAGATGATGAATGTGCACTGTTTTAATACACTAAATTTGTGGTAATTGCTGCACAGCAATAAAAATCTAATGAACCTCCACAATTCATTTACCATGGATTCATTTCAAAGCATTTCCCACTTTCTCAGCCTTAAATTGTGTACTTTTTCCTTCCAGATGATCTAGTCCCCTGCTTTATAATGAATTGTCTATTCTGTGAATTTCTTTAAATTCCTTTCCCTTCATTAAATTTTATTACTTTATCTTCATTTATTGTTTGCTCCCTTTTCCATCACAGAAAGTAGCTCCAGTGTCAACTCTCTCTTACACTTACGTCTTTTTTTCCTTTTCTGTTGCCACTAGCCCTTTTTTCCCAGAAATTATCCCTACTACATTTGATTTACAATATAATCAATCTCTTCCTCTCCTCAATCCACATACATTATTACACCTAAACTTATAAGCTGAGTTCTGCTATCCTTTCAAGCTATTAGAGCATTTCCATGCTCCCTTTTATTTTTGCCATCCAACTTTTTTCAAATAGATCATACTTATGGTGTTTAGTTTCCACCATTAAGATTTTGTTAATCCCTTGAAATCCAATCTCAGCTTTCACCACTCTGCTGAAATTGCTCTTTCAATGGTTGTTAAAGTATAAACAAATACTCATCTATAATATTGAGAGTTTTGGGGGTATGTTTTATTTTCTTTTCATGTTTCATAATCTCTCATTGGTATTGTATACGATTAACCAATTCCTTCTAGACAAGTCTTCTGGTTCTTCTATGTGCATAATTGTTCTTCTGTCTAATCCAGCTCCTTTCATCACATAAACTAAGGCCTTATGTAAGGATATAGATAGCAAGAAACTGTGTAGTGCTGGGCTTCGTTCTAAATACATATATAAAAAACAAACGATCATTCCTATCACATCCAAATAAAGTCAAATAGTTAGCTTGCTTTGCAAACCCCTCCGCGTCTTGTACTCATCATATCTTTCCACGTTACTGAAACTTAGTCTCTTTTTATATCTAGTCCTAATCAACAGACACTATTTCCAGTTCTTAAATACTTTCCCTGCTATTATTTTCTAACAGAACTCAGTTCTCATTCCATATACTTTATGAGCAATTTAAATTGTTTTCATGTGTATGTATTACCAAAATATGTCTTTCTTCAATGTAAATGCTCAAGTCATGGCTCATTCAGCAAAAACAATATAACAACTCTTGCTGGCATTTACAGTATTTCAGGCACTATCCTAAGCTCTACATTGAATGCACTTAATTTCTATACTCTATCCTTTATATTGGGTTATATACGTTCGGTATTGAGTATTCCTTCTGTGATATCTCACAGCTTTTACCTGTGGTTAATTACCTGTTTTAAAATCCTCTTCAATTTTTTATTTCTCTGTGTCTCTACCTGACACTGCTATGTTGATGTGAGTGTAGAGGATCTTTCCCCTTTTCTTACTATTCACATATGTTGTCATACAGCCCACAATGTACATGCTCAGTAAATGTTTGTGAAATTGATAAATGGTTATCCTATGCCTGACTATCTAGTCTCATGGGTTACAGCAGATTACAACCTACAAACTAAAAGAAGATAATAGGTGTTGGAGAAAACACTTTCAATTACTGAGGGAATAAACAATCACATAATTTTTTAGATGATACAACACAAGATAATTGTGAGTCTAGGCCAATATGAATATGTTAAAGGTAGTGGGATTTGTGCCTTACCAAACAAAAGTCATTCAAAATTGATCCTAGATCAACCATAAAAACTAAAACCATGGCAACTAAAATACTAAAAGAAGGTAATTTCTGTGTGACTTGGGGTTTGATGTACATACTTCAACGAGAACAGAAAGTAATAAACATTTCCAAAAAAAAGTAAGTGTACATTATCATATTTTATATGTCTGACCTAAAACATTATTAAGGAAACATGACACATTAGGCAAACCTTGAACTGAGAGGTGTATGCAAAAAATGTATCTGATTCCTGAAAGATATCTAGTGCAAATGAATAGTTGTTCCAACTCAAAATAAATAATTCAAAATAAGAATGCTCAACAAACCCATGTTAAAAATGCATGACTCCATTATTTGCCAGGGAATTGCCAAATAAAATCAAAATACCACTACATACTCACCAGAATGATTAGAATTAATGACCATTAGAACACTTAGAATTCTAATTTCTGATAGTACAGCAAAGTGGCCCTGTCACTTTAAAAGTATAATAGTGTCTTTAAAATTAAAATATATCCATAAATTACCAGTAATTTTCATTCCTAAGTATTCATTTAAGAGAAATGAAAATGTTTCCAAAACATTAGAATTACAGACTTTGTTGATTATGTCTCAAAACAAGAAAAACCCAAATGTCCACCAAAAAGAAAATACTATGATACATTCAGCATTACTGAGCAATAAAAGAAAACAAATTACTGGTGCACCAAGTGTAAATTAACTAATACAAACAAGACAGCATTATGTATAATTTCATTTTTATGAATTCTAAAGGTCTACATCTGTAATGCCATAAAGAAGGTCAGTGATTATCTCTAACTGTGAAGATTGACTGATAAGAGTCACAGAAAAATTTTCTGGCTGCTGAGAATGTTTTGTATCTGTAAACAAGTGGGGACTTCATAGGCATATGCATTTGTGCAAAACCAGTAAATGTACATTTATGATTATATGTGTCATTGCATATAAACTATACAAGAGGAACATCTCAAAAGAATATTAAAATATAATTCAGTCTCTAAAAAATGTAGTGACATATATTGACATCTACCATTTATTTTAAAATATCCACAAAATAAGACAAATTAATGGACACAGAGGAAAAGAGATAAATACATATACCAAAAATGGTAAAATGTTGCTATCATGGTGGCTCATGCCTGTAATCCCAGCACTCGGGAGGCAGAGGCAGGATTGTTGAGTTTGAGACTTGCCTGGGCTACATAGTGAGCTCAGAGCCAACCTGAACTACAAAGTGATACCCTGTCTCAAAAAACAAACAACAACAACAACAAAATGGTAAAATGTTCATGGTCATCTATGGTAGTATCTGTGTGCTCTGTGCAAAATTCATTCAATTTTGGTTTTGTGAAAAATAAAATCATACCATGTGTGGAGACTCATCCTTACAAACTATTTAGAATTTTGACAAACTAAATTTCAACATAGAGAATATTTAAAATTAAAAACAAAGTATGGCTTCATTTGCCTAGCTAATTTTTTCTATGAAATTAAATTAACAGTACTATAATTTACTATTATGTTCAGAAAGTCTTAATTGACTTATATAGTGTCCCACAATTCATTTAGAACAAAGGAGTTTCAACTATTACAAACAGAACTTTAATTTGGTCAATATTTAAGCACTGGCACTGTGCTAAAAGTAGGGGGAGGAAGTAATATTCACAAGTTCTCACTTATTTCTTTTGTAACCATTTTACTCTCTTGCTAAACATCTTAGGTGCTCCTACACTCATTAATATATGGGTTTTTCTAAAATTTCACTTAAAACTGGAAAGCAAGTACATATCTCCAATAGAAAGTCAGTAATTGATTGCTTAGAGTTTCTGCCTTTACATCTGTCTCCACTCCTGCCATTTCCTTGCCCCTTCTCTGTAGCCTATTCAATTTCACCTAGTTGTCTCATGTTTTTGAAACATTTTCTTTGTGTGAAGACTAACTTTCATTTCCTCCTTTTTGATCTGCATTTAGTCTTGATTACAAACCTAACTGAATTATGGTCTGTACTATCAGCTTCTTCCTCCACCTACTCACCTTTGTGAAATCAGTCACATCTTCTGTTTTTAAAACATTTTATGATGATCATCTCACAATTGCTTTAATCTAGAATAGAAAGAAAAGTCATCCTATAATATCTAGCCTCCAAGAAAAAGAAAATTATAAGAGAGGACACTAGGATTCCTGAAAAGTTTGGGTAGCTTGAGGTTTAGTTGAATATGTAAAAACACTCCAGAGTAATATTTGAGAAAAGTTAAGGCAAACTAAAACTCTTTGTTTCACATCTATAAGGAAAACAATGGTTAGTTAAACTAGGTAACATGAAACTTTAATTCCTCTCTAACTTGGAAGTCATTTTGTAATTAGTTCAATGTTCAGAAAACAGAGCTAGACTAATGGAAGGATATTGACTCTTCCTATCTTTACCAGCCAAGTGCCTGTTTCCAAAATTCCGTTTACATCCATTTAGAAAATGTTTGTGAATAGCTAAAGGTGACTAAGCTGAAACAAAATGAAATGTTTCCTGAGTTTAGCTACTATATATTAATGAAAAGTCAAGGTGAACATCTATCTCCTATTACCTAAACATATTGTGGCCATCTATTCCAACTTCTCCCTGTATAAACTACTGTTTTGCATAGTTCTCTGATTAAAATAAGATGAGAGATACTGATTCAATCATTTACTTAGAATAAATTAAAATTATCTTAGTGATCACCTTAGCGAGAATAACTTTTCTCATATTTAATTTGAAAAAAGACATAGTGATTTACCCAAACTATGGCACTAAAATCATAAGACTATCGCTGCCATCTAAGTCTTCTGCTTTCAAGTCTAAGCCTACTTATACTGCATCATTCAATGTACAATAGTCTTCTTATTAATTTAATACTATGATATTAAAGATAATGAACATGGAATATACATATTACCGCACAAAGGTTTATGGAAAATAACCTGTTTACACTTCTGATATTTCATAATCTAGACCAGTGGTGGCAAACCGATAGCATGGTGCCATAGCCAGCTATTTGTTATCAGTGAACCCTTTAAATGGTTTGCCATAGACAAAATATCATTTCAATTCCTTGGAAAATAAATATTAGCACAAAAGATTATTTTCCCAAAGATCTCATAGAATAACTAGCTTGGTTTGGTTTCTTTTCTCAGTTCTGGGGAGCTGTTTTCTAGTGTTGCTCATTGCCCTAAATACCACAGGTAAAAGATACAGTGCTTTTCTGAAATGTGTACCTCCTAGATAGAAGTGAACAGACATGATATTCATTCTAATTATACAAATGTTGAGTAGCAGCCACCACGATTTGTTAAAAAAAAATGGATGTTGTATCATTACAAAACCATCTTAAAAACCAAGAGAGGAAATATAGTTATTCCCCTTTAAAAATATTTTTTCTTAATGTTCAAGCTCATATTGACTCTTGTGTTATAGTCCTCCTGGTAACTGTTTAAAATTTGATTTTGCTTAATCAACCAGACTAATTAAAGCTTCTGTTCTGGTCTCTGGATGACAAGGCAGAGTGTGGCTTCAATCAAATTGCTAGTTCACTCTTCTGTGGGCCTAAATCATACCGAGTAATGTAATCAAACCAGTTGGCTAAATTACACACCATATATCGGTAAATGGCTTTTCTGGGTCACTAGCCTACACACAGTCTGCCATTAAAGTATAATAGATAAAAAGAAACGCTTTAACATTTCCAAGAAACTCACATGCATTACTTAAGGTCTTAACTAATAAGAAACTATTAGAAGAAAAAGAGAGAGACATGAAAGCATAACAACATCAGGTCCATCCCAAGCGTCATTAGCCGCAGTCTGTAATCAGGCCCTCGTTCCAGTTACTGGGCGGTATCACCAACCTCCCCGAGGGGAGCCGGCCGCAGACCGAGAAGGAGAGAACTAATTTGAAAAAAAAAAAAAAAAAAAAGAACCTGAGTGATAACTGAGCCCAGATGGGGAAAAGAAAGGTTAACTGTGGAACTGGTCTTATTTAAAGGCCAACAGTAAATTTAAGCCACAGAGAAACTTACCCAAATGGAGAAAATATTTTTCCCTTATAGTAAAAAGGGGAAAGAACAGACTCATTTGGACCCACCAAGAGAGGCTTTTCCCAAATGTTAGTACAGCACAGAAGACCCGTGAGCAGAAGTTACAGGCTAAGTACTGCGTTAGGGGAGTGTTGGCAAAAAGCAGCTGGTTCTTATTATTTGCATATATTTTTACTATGAGTAAAAACGTGGGCGAAGTGCCACGGTGCACTGCTGCGCAGACCTCCCAAAGTGGCACGGGCAGAGCATCGGCTTTCCTGTGCCACCATCCGGGAGGGGATCAACAGAAGGGTGACTACGCAAAGGAGCTGTAGATGGAAATGAGTGCTAGAATGTAAGATAGATCTTGTAAAAGAGGAAACATTCAAAGGGAATGCAGTGGGGGAATGTAATGCAGGAAAAGAATACAATTTGGAAATTAAAAGAAATAGCATGTATACAAGCGATGGGGGGTTGTGGGTGGGTAGGGATATGGGTAAAAATGAGAACTTCTGTCATATACTGGTACAAATTCCCCAATGTTGAGTGTGATTATGAACCATATATAATATGTACCAATAAAGAATTCAATTTTTAAAAATGAAAATAGGCTGTGTCACGTGACCATTGGTGTGGAGCTCTGTAAAGACAGAAATGAATTGAGGGACATATTTTTTTTTTGAGGGACATATTTTTAAAGGTCCATTTAAAAATCTGATTAAATAATATCCAGAGGAACTGGACCTAAATAAAAGGTGTTAGAAATGTAAATCGCTTAAAATTTTAAATGGCGTGGCACACAGAAGTAGATACACTACCAAAACAAGGTATAGAGAAGAAGGGCAGTGGAAGAGGAAAACACTCAAATCTCACTTTCATGTCTTTCAGACATCTTGGAGCTACCTGTCATTAAACATACCTTGTTGGTAGCACAGGGCTGGCAGCCCCAGAGGTGCAGTAAGGCTCAGATCAAGGGCCAGAAAGGCAGGGTTTGGATCTCACGGGTTCACAGAAGAATGATTTGCACCTTCCTCTAAAGTCTACTCACAATATTACAAAAAGAGTCAGACTTCTCAACTAACATCTTCTCAAAAGTCTTGAAGTCCACATGGCATGTTTTATTTCCCTCTTTAGCTTCTCTTCACTTCTCCTGCAGCTAATCCTACCCTTCAGTTTCACAAACATGACAGTATCCCTGAGACCCAAATGTTCTCTGGGATAGCTCTTATGCAGATCAAAAATGCTATCCCTCAACCCCTGTGGGCCTTTAATTCAAGGTCTCTTTTCATTGTGACACATGGTGATTGCTCTATGTAGTGCTTCAACCCTTCTCACCACTCAAGAGCCTTTCTTTCATGACTTTTTTTATACTACTTTAACCATTTAACCAACTTTGTGTTTCATGTTTTATTTATTGCCTTTTCTAACTAGAATTTACACAAGTTTTGTTCTCAGATTTAACTCCAGGACACTTAGACATGTAATACTTGTTGAATGAATAAATTAATGCAAGAATGTATTATTAAATCATTTTAAATATTTAATCTTTACATGCCTTTTCATGACTAAGTATCTATCATTTGTGGAAAATAATATTGATTATAAGATGACAGTTAAATTCATTAAAAGTTTAATTAGATACTTACTGTGTTTCATACAAGCTAAGAGACAAAAACAATTTCCATCCTCCTTTGTTCACATTATCAAGCCACATTAAAACTAAACAAATTGCTTTAGACAAGAGAAAATGGTCTCTCTTTGATATTAAGAACAAGACAAACTTTTCCTCTTCTTACTGTGGACTTGTAGGGTCAAAATGAATGACCTATTAATTAGCAAATCCCACAACCCTTCTCAGTACTTATCTTTCTTGACTTCTCTGGGTTATTTGACACCTATGAGCACTACTTTTAAAACATTATTTGGTGAATTGGCTGAAAAATTAAATGAGAAATGGTTTTTTAGTAAAATTAATCAATTTGCTTTTGAAGTAATAAAACTTTCAATTTAAAAATAAAATGTGAAGTTCTATGATTATATAAGGAATTCTCACTCATTAAAAAGAAATCTAAAAAATAAAGAAATTTAAATCTTATCACTATGAATAGGCAATAAAAATATTTGATATTTAACAGAAAAAGGAAATAGTACAATAGGATGGAAAGTAATTATTCATTTAAACATGTAATGCTTATTCTTTTTAAATTATATGCTATGTATTTATACCAGATGATAGAATATTGCACTGTAGGGATGCAACAGATATGTTTAATCAATACATTATTGCGATATACTTGAATTCTTCCCAATGATTTTTCTATTTTAATATAACTTGATTAATTTCCTTGAATATATGTATTTTGTGATAACGCTGTATTCTATAAGTAACTCATAATTGTTGAGTTCTCAAGAGACCTAGAATAGAAGCAATTCTAGGCAACAAAGCCATGGTAGGGGCTATCATGATCCCCAACTTGAAACTATACTGCAAATCTACTGTGATTTAAAAAAAAAAGACATGGGGCTGGAGGGTTAGCTCAGTGGTTCCGGCACCTGCCTCGCAAGCGCAAGGCCCCAAGTTCAATCCCTGGTAACCACATATAATGCTGGGCGTGTCTCCACACCCACCAACAATCAACACCACATACCACAATGCCGGACGTAGTGGCTCATGCCTGTAATCCCAGCACTCGGGAGGCAGAGACAGGAGGATTGCTGAGTTCGCGGTGGCTTGCCTGGGCACCATAGTGAGCTCAGGGCCAGCCTGAACTACAAAGCGAGACCCTATCTCAAAAAAAGCAAAAAAAAAAAAAAAAAAAAAAAAAAAAAAAAAAAAAAAAAAAAAAAAAAAAAAAAAAAAGACATGGTACTGGAAAAGTAACAGGCTCCAGGATCAGTGGAATAGATTAGAAGATCTATAATCAACTTCAGATACCCTATGCCACCTCATCTTTGACAAAGGAGCCAAATATTCTCAGTGGAGGAAAGATAGCCTCTTTATAAATGGTACCAGAAAAACTGGACTTTAACCTATCAAAGACTAAAGCTAGATCTATCTCTTTCACCATGTGCTAAACTAAAATCAAAGTGGATTGGAGACCTAAATGTTAAAACAAAAACACTGAACCTTCTGCAAAACAGATTAGGTAGAACACTTGGAGACATGGGCTTAGGGAAAGACTTTATGAACAAAACCTCTATAGCACATGAACTAGCGGAAAGAATCAACAAATAGGATCTCATCCTATTAAAAAGCTTCTGCACAGCAAGAGAAACCATTAGCAGAACGAAAAGACAACCACCAATTTCAGAAAAAAATTTCACCAGCTGTTTCTCAAAGGGCTACTACCTAGAATATATAAAGAACTTTAAAAAATCAGTCTCCCCAAATTCAAAGACCCAATTAAAAAATGGGCATCTGAAATGAACAGACACTTTTCAGAGGAAGAAGTAAAAAACAGCCAAGAAGCATATGAAGAAATGTTCGATATCACTAGTCATTCAAGAGATACAGATGAAAACAACACTGAGATTCCATCTCACTCCACAAAGAATAACTGCTATCTCAAAATTAACCAGCAACTAATGCTGGCAAGGCTGTGGGAGGAAGGACTTCCCTTCTCCACTGTTGGTGGGAATGTAGACTGGTGCAGCCACTATGGAGATCAGTGTGGAGATTCCTCAAAAAACAAGGATTACAAATTCCATTTGACCCTGCTATTCCGCTGCTAGTTATGTACACGAAAGAATTAAATGATTCATATCACAATGACATTTGTACACCCATGTTCATAGCAGCTCAGTTCATGATAGCTAAATCTTGGAAACAACCCAAATGCCCATCATCTGCAGATTGGATCCAGAAGATGTGGGGTTTTTTTTTAATAAAATGGAGTATTACTCTGCCATAAAGAATAATAAGTTTGATTCATGTATACTCAAATGGATGTACCCTGAGGACATACTCATAAGTGAAATAAATAGGTCATAGATGTGTAAATACTGTATCTTTTCTCTGGTATGAAAAACTGAAAATATAAATGAGTTCTAGAGTATATGATAGATACTGTGAAATAGAGAATATTCAAATGGTAAAGGGGAGTGGGGATATAATATATGAGTAAAAATGTGAGGGTAAAAAAAAGGAAACAAACCTTATGTATATATAGGGCAGGGAATTGTAGGGTGGGCAGGAGAGTGGGAAAAAAATGAGAGTTAAGATGTCATATATTGGTACAAATTTTCATGGTCACTTGTGATCATGATGTGTATATAAAATGTACCAAGAAGATCAATTAGTTGATAAAAATAAAATTTTAAAAAAGTTTTAAATATCTATAAATACTTGAATTTCCAATATTTATTACTCTTTCATTTATTCATTGCTTCTCTTTTGGATGTTGGCTGAAATTTGCGGAGTAACAGTGGAATGAGCAGACATGCTTGACTTAATCCTAATCTTAGGAGAAATCACTATGATACGATTTTTCTTGAATTTAAGAAGTGATGGTAAGTATACTGAGCACACAACTCCAAAATGGAACATTTCAGAAAATAAAAACTGTGAAATAATAATATTTCTAATAAAGTTAGTTTACCATGTGTTTTTGCTTACTGTAATTTTTTTAATTCAGCTAATTCGATTTAGAAGTTCTCACATTTAAAATCAAATATCTATCTCATGGAAAATAAAAATACAAGATACACTAGGTCTACAATCTTGGAGAATAAAAATGGCTAAAATAGAATAACTGGTTACTCCTTCAGTGTGGAATAGCTTACCTCATAACAGTTAGAAAGTGAGAAAAAGGAGTCAAAGACAAGAAATACTTGGTTATATATCCTTCCAGAAAATACTCCCAGCGCCTTATTTCCCCCAAGTCGACCCCATCTATTAAAGTTCCCACACTTACCAATAGGCCACTCAATTATAAGTTCAATGGAGTAGTCCACTGATGAGATCAGAACCCTCACAATTCAGGCTCTTCCCAAATGCCCACTTCTGAGCAGCTGCACTACAGTTAAAACCCTCAATACAAACTTTGAGGGGATAGGTTAGATACAACACATAACACTTCACCAAAGACTTCACAACCATTCATAATGGAAAATGTCTGTCTTGAGTAATCCCCAAGATCTCAAGAGTTCCAATTCTACTTGAAAATCCAAGTGAAAGTCCTCCCAACCCCAGGGCACAGCCTTAACTCTGAATCCTTGTAAAAATAAAAATAAATAAATAAGTACCTTACATACTTCTAAAATACAATGGTAAATGGTAAATATTCACATTCCAAATTGGGTGTGTAGAATACCAAAGAAAGATCAGATCAAAGCAAGATCAAAACCAAGCAGTCCAAACATTAAATCCTGCAGATTCATGTCTGGCATCCAGAGCAGGTGGTAGCATGATGTGAGCTCAGAAGGGCTTGGGCAGCCCTTCCCACAGGATTTCTTCAGCTGCAGCACACATGGCTACTCAGGCTGTCTCCACTCACTGCCTCTAGCTTTCCTCAAGAGATGCTCCATGATTCTGGCATTTCTAACTTCTGGGGTCTCTACTGAAGCTTTGGCCTCAATCTCATGGCTTTATGCTCTCATGCCATGCTCGCTCACAAGAAATCCAGCTCTATGTGACACAGCCAGACTTTCCAGGCCTTTCCTTGAAATCTGGGTGGAAGCCTCTCAGACTCCAGAACTCTCGCTTGATGCATGTCTGCAAAACCAGCTTCAAATATGCATTGCCAGTCGTCCGTCTCCCAGCGTAAGCATTAACAGGGACCCCTTGGACTAGTGCTGCAGCTGTCCTTCAATATCTGAAGGGCTGACCACAGTGAAACTGTCCCTGGAGAAACACCTTCCCAGCAACCTCTTCTCAAAGACTTATTAAGAAGTTTACATATTTGCGTCCTTGACTCTGTGCTGATTAGCATCTGGCCTATTTCTCAGATTCCTGAATTTATCTTTCTTACTGTTGTGCAAAGTACTGGGCTTCCTTTTTAATTGTGTTGCTCTCTTTAGTAATCATAACCTTTTTGGCCACAACTTTCAATGTACTCCTTTTCTAACTAAACTGTGTATTTTTCATGTTTCTGTTCTGGTTTTTGCTCACAATTATCACTCTAAATCTAGCTGTTAACAATCAAATCTATCTATATGACAGCCTGAATATTGTGTTGCCTTGAAATTTCCTCTTTCAGATTAACTGTTCCCTCACCTTTAAACTCAAGCTTCACACAAAATTTCAGGCCATGAACAAAACGTAGATATGTTCTCACATACAGACAGTGCCAGAAGTCAACAGGAAAGGCCTCGAGTCCAGTTGCCCATAAAGTTCTCATTTCCATCTTAAATCTCATAAGACAGACCTTACCATCCCCATTCCTGTCAATAGTCTGGTCTTTGGAGATGATTCCTGAATCGCCTATTAAGCTCCACTCCCAGCCTTCGATGGTCTCTGTCTTGTATCTTCAAAGCTTTTCAAACTCCTCCTGCACCAATTCCAAAGGCTTTGAGCCACACAGCCAAGTAGAGTAACAGCAATGGCCTTATTTCTCAGGACCAGTTTTCTGTGTTATTTTTGTGTTATATCTAAATACCCAAGAAAGTAACTTAAAGGAAGAAAAACAAATTTTTTTTGGCTTATGGTTGAAAATGTTTCAGTCCATAGTAAGTTCCTCCATTGCTTTTAGGCCAAAGGCAAATCAGAAGAAATGGTAGGAAGGTGTGGTACAGAAAGCTGTTTGTCTTGGTGGCAGGACAGGGAGGATTTCTATTTAAAAAAGAAATCTAGCCATATTAAGCAATAGTAAAGAAAGGAGCTTTGGATTAAAAAACATAATAAAATATAGTTTTATAGAGCTATGTTTCATCTTGAATCTTTGTTAAAGAAAGCAGAATATGAAAAAAGACATTGCAATAAAACCTACATCATTATAGAAAAAGATTTTGGCTAGTTCCTATTTCACAAAATCTATCATACATTCTAGAACTCATTTACATCAGGGAATGTGATCGGGGAAAGTAATGAGGGGAAAGAATAAAAATGATTTGGAAATAAAAAGAAAGAACATGTATACAGGGGGTGGGCAATTGTGGGGTGGGGAGGGATATGAGTAAAAATGAGAATTAACTTGTGTCATTTACTGGTACAAATTCCCCAATGTTGAGTGTGATTGTGAGCCCCACTGTGAGCCCCACTGGTGTATAAAATGTACCAATAAAAAATTCAATAAAAAAACAGTTTGGCAACAAACAAGTATATATATTTGTTTTAGGTAATCATAATGGCAAAAAGATATCCCTTATGGCAACTACCACTAATAAAGTAGTATGCTAAATTCTGTTTTATAAGTAAAAGAATATTACTATATTAATGAGAAGTTCTCTGACCAAAATCTCATTTGACTTTGTATACACAGGTAAAGTAGTTAGCACAAATGTATTACAAGAACCTGAGAGAAAGAATGTAAAGGAATTTATAATAATATGATATGTAAGTTTAATTATCACTGGCAGTGGTTCCTCTTTTTTTTAATCTTAGAAACTTATGAAATAATTTGCTTTAGATGTAAAACTGACGGTAATAATTGTTGACACAGAAAACTATAAATTCTACCAAATAAATCAGTTCATCCAAAAGGGAAGTTTATCCAAAAAGAATTGTAGAGCCTAAGGTTCAACCACAGACCATTAAAAGAGAATCTGCATCCTGGATTGAAATACTATGGAACAAAATATGCATTGTCATCTATAATCATAATTTTTCTTAAAAGAGAAAATCTTAAAAGTTATTTACATCTGTGAAAATATGTGATCCCACAAGTTTCTTGACAATATGAAATGTCTATGGTGAAGCACCATCCTGCTGGGTCTTCTCTCTGCTACACAAAGTTGTAATGTTATTTACAAAAACCAATAAAAAGAAAAAGCCTCTCTGAGGCCTCTAGTCACAGAGCTTCACAAGGCTCCTGGCTACATCTCCACACTTTTGGTTAGAAAAGGCTTTCTTAGCTAATGAAGCCTTTTCTTTATACTATGTTTTGTCCTATCCATGGAAATGAGGACATTCCTCAGGATGTACATGAGCAAATTGAGTTATGAAATGATTTTTGTCTCATTTTTATTCAATTTTTATATACAAATTATGTTTAAAAGGAATTTCAAAACACTAGCCAGTATTTTGCTTCCATTTTAAGTAATTTATTTTTCTTGTATAAAGCAGCTATATGATGATTTGCATGGCCTTGAATGAGGCAGATTCTAAATTCCAGTGTTACTCTCAAATTGTGTTGCTGTTAAAAACTCCTTTCAGTGTTAGAAAGTCAACCTCGTAACCCCAAAATCAGATCTCTTTCCCTATTTCAGCTCTAATACTCTGCAAATTCACACTACCTCTGTCCTCTGGAAGGTGAAAGAGAATTCTTGGAAAGGAAATTCTTAAAATTAACAACTCCCAAACTCTAGACCTTGAGCCTACAAATATGCAAGAATGTTGTTGCCAAATTGACACCAGTCACAAAAGACTTTGAAATTAATTCAAAAAGAGTTTGCACATGTTGTCAAATCCCTGAATAATGTCGCTCTGATCCAAGTGAGCCATTATGGGAAAGTTGAAATCTCCTATAACAAGCAAATGATTATGGGTAGAATGAGTTGAGCTGATTGAAGCGGACATTTGACATCTGGGCATATTTCCCCATGCCATGAGCAAAGAGATGGTCCATGTTTTCTGAAAACCCAACTAGTATTTCTTGCAAGTACTTTCCCTCATAGCAGGCTTACTACAGAAGAAAGGCAGCCAAAAGCCAGACTGATAGGGAATATAGTACATGCTAAAAACCATACCATGGATAATCCATGATAACATTTTAAAAAATTATTCAGCATCATATACAAAAGCAATCAGAAGATTAGTGTTATATTTCTGCTTCTTAATCATCTGGAAGATGACAACATGTGCAGAACTCATCTTTTTCAACACCTGCTGAATAAAGCACTTCTGTTTTTGTTTTTGTTTTTTGAGACAGGGTCTCACTTTGTAGTTCAGGCTGGCCCTGAGCTCACTATGGAGCCCAGGGAAGGCTGGAACTCAGTAATCCTCCTGTCTCTGCCTCCTGAGTACGGAGATTACAACCACTTCTTTTTTTGTTGTTTCAACTACTCCCAGAATTTAGGTAGCAAAATGATTCTTTCACCAGCTGTCTACTATGTTTATTTCTCCCAATAGGCAAGTTTTATAGATATATTTTCATCACTCCACCTTTCAGTAGAGGAAAAGAACAAATGAAACTTTACTAAAATATCTGGCAAGCCAACCGTAGCCAACCTGTGGTCCTTTTCTATGAACCCTGTGCAAGAAAACTGAGGGGAATAAAGGAAATAAATAAAAATTAAAAAGCATGTCCTAACTGAAATTCAGATAAGGTAGGTTTATGGTTTTAAGTACACTGCAATAACTCCATAAACATAAATATAATTTTCCTGTTTTAATTTAGGTGAACATCTGTCATAAATAACTCCAGGGCTCTTCCTTTTGTAAACTAAACACATTAGCCTCTATAAATTCATGGAGTGTTAGGTTGTACAATTTAATTGCATAACTCACAGAGTTATATCTTTGCTTTTACTTTGATGCAATTCATAATTCTCCATTTTTACACGACATGTAGCACCGAAATGTCACATAATGCTTCATAGGAATTTTCAATTAGAATGGAAGGTAAACAGAGATTTTGAGATCATGTCTCGCCCTTTGCCTGAACTAATGCCATTTTTTATTTATTTATTTATTTATTTATTTATTTATTTTTGCTTTTGAGACAGGGTCTTGCTTTGTAGTTCAGGCTGGCCTTGAGCTCACTATGGTGCCCAGGCAAGCTGCCGCAAACTCAGCAATCCTCCCGTCTCTGCCTCCCAAGTGCTGGGATTACAGGTGTGAGCCACCAAGCCTGGCACTGTGGTATGTGGTATTGATTGCTGGTGGGCGTGAGTCTCCACACCCAGCATTATATGTTACCAGGAATTGAACTCAGGACCTTGCGCTTGCGAGGCAGGAGCCGGAACCACTGAGCTAACCCTCTGGCCCAATGCCATTTATTTTTTAAGAAAATCTGCCCAAAAGCTAAAGCTAGACCTATCTCTTTCATCATGCACAAAACTAAACTCACAATGGATACGAGACTTAAACATTAAAACAGAAACAACAAGCCTGCTGGAAAACAGGCTACATAAAACTCTTGGAGATATTGGCTTAGGCAGAGAATTTATGAATAAAACCTCTATAGCACAAGAACTAGCAGAAAGAATCAAATGGGATCTCATCCTACTGAAAAGCTTCTGCACAGCAAAAGAAGTCGCTGGCACTGCTAAAAGACAACCAACATCATGGGAAAAAAATTACTATCTGTTTATCAGACAAAGGGCTATTATCTACAATATATAAAGAACTCAAACAGATCAGCCTCCCCAAGTTTAAAGACCCAATTCAAAAATGGGCATCTGAAATGAACAGACACTTCTCAGAGGCAGAAGTCAAAGCAGCCATTAAGCATATGAAGAAATGTTCAACATCACTGGTAATTCGAGAGATGCAAATGAAAACAACACTGAGATTTCATCTCACTCCACAAAGAATGGCCGCTATCACAAAATCAACCAACAATAAATACTGGCGAGGCTGTGGGGAGAAAGGAACCCTTCTCCACTGTAGGTGGGATTGCAGACTTGTGCAACCATTGTGGAGATCTGTGTGGAGATTCCTCAGAAAACTAGGACTAGGGGTCTCATTTGACCCTGCTATCTCCCTACTAGGAATATACCCAAAAGAATTTTAAAAATCACATTGGAAAGACAGATGTACACCCTTGTTCATAGCAGCTCAGTTCGTGATAGCTCAATCTTGGAAACAACCCAAATGTCCATCAACTGGAGAGTGAATAAAGAAGATGTGGGTTTTTTTTTTATAAAATGGGGTATTACTCTGCCATAAAGAATGACAAGATCAATCCATTTAGGTGCAAATGGAGACACCTGGAAGATATATTAATAAGTGAAATCAATAGATCACAGATAGGCAAATTCCAGACCTTCTCTTTGACATGAACACCTGTAGATGCACATGAGCTCTAGAAAGTATGACAGCTTTTATAGAGTGAGAAATTTCCATAGGAAATTTGGTGTGGGAATGTAATGAGGGGAAGGAATAAATATGATACAGAAAGAAAATAAAAGAGCATGTATAAAGGGGGTGGGGAGGTGTGGGTGGGTAGGGATATGGGAAAAAATGAGAATTAACTTGTGTCATATATTGGGACAAATTCCCCAATGTTATACGTGATTTTCAGATGTATATAAATTGTACCAATAAAGAATTCAATTTAAAATTAAAGAAAAGAAAATCTGGGCCGGAGGGTTAGCTCAGTGGTTCCGGCGCCTGCCTCGCAAGCGCAAGGTCCTGAGTTCGATCCCCAGTAACCACATATAAGCTGGGCGTGGAGACACGCCCACCAACAATCAACACCGCCTACCACAATGCCGGGCGTCGTGGCTCACGCCTGTAATCCCAGCATTCGGGAGGCAGAGACAGGAGGATTGCTGAGTTCGCAGCGGCTTGCCTGGGCACCATAGTGAGCTCAGGGCCAGCCTGAACTACAAAGCGAGACCCTGTCTCAAAAAGCAAAAAAAATTTAAAAAATTTTTAAAAAAAGAAAATCTGAGTGACTACTCTTCATCTACAAATATAGGCAAAGTATGTTTGAGTCACTTAACTTATAAATGGTGTGCTTTTCTGAATTCTGTGAGAAGGGAAAAACCCATTCATTCATTGCCAGACAATGGACTACACACTAAAATAGTGAAGAAACATGGCAACTTTATAATGTTGGAGTCAATAATATAGATTATTGAGACAGATCTGCAAAAAACACGTCTAAAACATACTCTGGAGGGCTGGGGATTTAGCTCAAGTGGTACCGCACCTACCTTGGAAGTACAAGGGCCAGAGTTTGACTCCCGGTACGGAAGGAAGGAAGGAAGGAAGGAAGGAAGGAAGGAAGGAAGGAAGGAAGGAAGGAAGGAAGGAAGGAAGGAAGGAAGGAAGGAAGGAAGGAAGGAAGGAA